>NMRB01003861.1:34710-50775 GCA_002633025.1 Notospermus geniculatus | reverse complement strand
TTTTGTCAATTACAAGGCCATGCTGCTGTGTGTGCTCTTGATTGTTCTGTATGGAACAATTCACTAAGGGCCTCAACCTTGCTTTACAAAATAGGGTCTGCAGCTCGAACCACTGGACCGAATCGGGATAGCTTGGTGTCTTCTTTCTTCTAGAAAGATTCTCCATCCAATACCATCAGTAGTTTTGGGCTCTGGGTAGTGGAAGTATGCTTGTCCGTTTTGAAAAGACGAAATAACCTGATTGATAATCTATTCAGGCTGATCCGATCTCTCTTTACTCATGGATATTGATAATAGTGGAGGCCATTCAGTGCTCTCGTGATAAATGGGTCATACCGGGGGTAACATGAAAACAAAACTATATATCACTCTGCAAACATGAATACATACCGTTACCCAATTGGAAGAAAAATAGGCCTAGGCCTATGGTGTTATTCCTGGTGACAATTTGGGACACCCAGTCATAGATTGTTTGTGTTGTCAAAAGGGAAAACCCGCAGGAATTTCAACCAATCAGATCATACTTTTTTACATAATTTCACTTATCATAAAGATTTCCATGAAATGCCTCAGTGCAAGAAACTCACAGCCTGTAACAATGAACTTTGTTGTTTTGTTTGTTACATTCCTTCTTCCTTGGAATTGATATAATATCATAATTGCCATGGTCAAAATTCCGAACATGACTCAAGCGACCTCATCACACAACACTGATGCCTATAGTGATGAAATTCCTTTTACAGTTGAGGACCATATTGCAGGTGAACCTTATTTACTGATGCCCTTGAATAACAGGTGGAAGAATCAAATGCCCACACCTTGAAGGTCATGTTCACTTGGCCACTATTATCCATTTGCAGGACCATATTTTTCATAAGGTGGTCAAGAGAATTGCCTTCAAAAACAGAATGCCAGGAATCTCTGGCTGAATGCACAACAGGAAAAAAATCTCAATCACCTCCTTATGTTTTGTGAGAGTGCTTAAGTGGTATGTGGAGTATCATTTCAGATATTTTAGCGATATATGAACAAGTGCAAAAACGATGCACTTTTTTTGTGAACTGTATCATGGCTCCCACTGCTACCTTAGTGACAGTATGGATCACAATGCAGTAGCTACTGCCCATGGCTGCAGACACTGCTGCAAGAAAGATAATGGATCATATCATGTTGATCCATGTCCCTCAAAGAATATTCCTTCAGAAACAGACTCTGAACGAGGCTGGAGAGAGATTGTATTTGAATGGGCATTGGGACTCAATGTAACTGATTTATTGCATTGTGTATTGACAACGAAACACAATTCTTAGAATGCAGTAGTATTTTGTTGTGGTCAAAGTTATAAATAATGTTTATTAAGTTTACAAAGCTGTCAGGAATAGCGCATTAATGAACGCAAGGATAATTAATGGCCTCCTGTTGGTGAAAAAACATTTGGCTGATGACGTCATCATTGATCTCAAAATGTTCCACATATCGCATATTTGTTGATTTTTTGAGAAATAAAGAGAAGTTCTGCTGACGAATTCTCCAACTAATTTGGCTGTGTGGTTTTTGGAGTACCACGAGTTGGTGGTAGGATGTTGCCAATACATTTTCTGAATCTGAAACTTAACAAAATAGACAAGAACAACCAAATGTTTAATTTTCAAGCCTAGTTCCCAAGTGAACAGTCAAATTCTTTCGTAAAATTCCGTCCAATGGACAAAACTGGCATACTTTCTCATCAGGTATGCCGATTATTTGAAAACGAATCCTGGAGAATTCATTCCATCAATATGCCAAGCGTTTGAAATGACAAACTGTGACTGCATGTTTAAAACAGAGAGAGATCAATGAATTTGTATTGCAAGTGCATCAAGGAGGGAACACTGAGTGCTGTGTGTAGATCCACAAGGGCCACGTTCTGGGAAATATCCATCAAACCACGCTCATGAGCTCACACCTGTATGCTGACTTCAGAAGATAGTGCCGAATCAGTGCCCTTTTTGGAAGACCTCAATGAGATGACATCGCTCCCTTGAAGACATACTTCTATTGATGTACCACTATCTGTGAATTGACTACATTGTACAATATCAATGGTTCAACCAGTTGACAAGTTTTTTTTCTGAAACACCCGGAACATTCAATAGATGATGGTTCCTACTCATCTGCCCATTATCAACACAATTAAATCAGTACATGGAAAGCTGTGAACCTTTTAGTGCCCGATCATTTTTGTTTTTTAGCATGCTCCAGTCTATGAAGTAAAAACCTTGCGCAATATTCGTGGAATTGTTTACCAAGACTGCTTTTTACCCATGATTGCAGAAAACGTTATTTTCTTATCAGGAAATATGTAACTTTGCACAGGCGTCACCTAATTTTATGGTCAATTACATGTACTCAGGCTGACTACCAATTCAAGGCTCTCTGCACGTATATGCTGGCAAAAGGCTTGAATGGAAGAGGATCATTGCAATTCAAGCAATGGAACAACCATGCAATATGATGCACTCACTCCACATGGCGACACCATAAGAAGGAACCTTCCTTTGAACATGAAGATTCGGTCAAAGAGTTGAAGAACTCCTGAAACAAGCCTCCGTGTAAATGGTTCATGTGAGAAGATTTCCTTAGGCTGAGTTTACATCGAGGCACACGCGACATGAACACGCAGGCGAACAATGGCTTCAAAAAGGATTCATCCGCATGAAAACTTTGTTCGCCTGCGTGTTCGTGTCGCGTGTGTGTTTCGATGTAAACTGAGCCTTACAGGAATGAGACGAGATTGCATTAGCCAACCTCAAACAATAGAAATGACATAATATCCAATGATGACATAAGTTGTTTACAACCAAGCTTCACCACCTTGCCTATGATACAATATTGTAAGGGTTCATTGACAGGTCTTGACTCTGCACTAACAAAAACACTGTTGTTTACAACTTCTGGATATTGTGATGATGCAAGGGTTCAACAATGGTCTTGACTCTGTAAAACAAAATACTCTTGTTTACAACATTCCGACATGACGAGAATTTGAAGGTTCATGGAGAGTTTCCCATTGATTTTAAGTTTGATATAATGTAGTTCACCGAACGGTACCTAGCACATGGCATGGACTACAGGCTGATGAGAATAAAATCAAGTAGGCCTATCAGGTGTACAAAGAACACATGCCTAACTTCAGACAGAGATTTTTTACAACCATAAACCACACCAATCGAACTATAGAAAAAATTGATATCGACCCAGACGGAAACCAACATTCCATAAATCAGCCAGCACGATTACAGCGACAGACAGACAATTTATTGGAATGGGACGCATCTCGGTTTCATAAATCACCCATGTGCGATAAGGGTGCTGGTACTTTAAAAGAAGTGGTAATGGGCGGGGGTGGCCTGGCATCTGGGGTGGTTTCCACCGCCATGATGGGCGGCAGTGACTCACTCACTGCAGTTCACCCGACGGAATTGGTAAGGGAGGGGGAAGCAGCAGCTGAGGGACAGCTGGGTACTACAAGGGACAAAGAAAGCAAAATGATAAGATCTTTTCCAAAGTGTGTTGTCATTCAATCAATACAACACGACCTGACATGACATTTATGTTGCATCTAGATGGATTAAAAGAAGAGTTTCATGAATACATGTATTAGGCAGCTGACAAATGAGGGACCCAAGGCTAGGGATGGTTAGTCAATGACTGTATGGAAAAAGAAATTGCCAATGCTCTGACATCCACTGCACTGTCAATGTTTTATGAGCATATTTACATTGTAAGGCTTGAACATTTTCTTAAAAAGAAGGAAATCATCTATTGTTCACCCAACCACTCCAACGCAGTTTTATACATTCGTTCTAACCGCATTACCTTAGAAATTTCTCAGTTTACTTTTTGAATCAGTATTTTACTCTTGCTCTCAATGACTAACTTTGCTGTCATTTTATAGTTCTTTCCAAATTATCAATCAGTCCAAAAATGATTGTGAAAAATTGGCTGATCATGCAAAGAGACGACACCTGATGAATTGGTTCTATGACACCTATGAATATTTAATAAATAATTGGTTCTGGAGACACCGTCCACGAAAAAAAAACATAACAGATGTTGTTGACTGTCCTGATCTAATGACTTGTTATGAGAATAATTGCTGCAGTTATATAAGTTACATAAGGGTCCACATGATTTAGACAGATAAACAGCTGATGGTGTAATATTGTCTGGTGGCCTGGACAAAGAGTTGTAATCACAGAAAATTTTATGTAAGTGCTCCCTGTTGGTGGAATGGTGGACAGATGGTCAGTCAAACAAGTCAAGGTTATAATGTAATATCATTGACGAATCTGCACGAGCCAACAACACTGTCTTGTCAGACTAAGCAAGGAATAGTGCACCCTATTGGTGGAATGATGAAACAGTCAATACATGTATGATTAAAAATTCTGTTTGGGAATAGATTTGGGTTTCATCGATTCCAGTCTGGTTGGAAGCTGTTGTATAGACATTCATTCCCTGGTCTTTGTGAGAATTTGAGCCCAGACTCAATATCATCAATCCGGTCCACCCACACACTTGATACAGTATAATGTACACTTGACAGAGGGATGAGCCAGCAACAGGTGTTCAATGTATATTGGCTTACTTTCTGTCATGAGGCCCAGGACTCGAATGATATATGCCATGCCAACAAGTGCAAGTCCTCATACATTTTCCACTTTGGGAGAGGTTTTAAATAGGCAATAGCCTTCTAACCAATCCCTTGTATTCTTTTCTTTTTACATGTACATTTATATGTATATGTACATGTACGTTATGATTAACTGAATAATAAAAATATGTTTAAACAAAAACAAACATTTTCCACTACACTTGTCCACCAATCATAAAATGGTATTTCCATTTGTCAGACGGTCATCATTGGTGCACATGATGCCCATGTGAAGTTACAGCTTTGGAAGCTGGGAAAGGGTCTAAATTCTTCATTGATGACGAAGAATTCTGCAGATATCAATCCGCCCTTTATTGTACGGGTCGACATTGCAATATTTTCCAAGGTTGCTCACAACTTGTAAACAACTTTTTTCGATGAAATCATTAATGAAAACCAACAAAATGGCACATATGTTGCATACAAATGATAGTATGAATGACTCGACCTTTCTGACAGATACATATCCAATGGCCTACTTAGCCTATTAATACAAATTTATTACATTACATGCAGCTGCTGCTGATCTCGTTCGTTCACCTTTTCACCCTCTGCCAACCACCAAATTTTATCCCCCCCCCCCAAATCAAAATTCCCAACTTTCCAGGTTTCAAACTTTCCGGAAACTACAGGCAACCAAAAAGAAGCCACAGTGTCACTCTTGTATAGGCCGATATAACGGTATCTGATAAACCTTGTAAACAGTCAGAAAACCTTGGAAACACTGGCGAAACTACTAAAAACACTAACATAAATTTATTAAAATGCGTCCCTAAATAACGAACATCGCAGATGGCATGCGACTCCGCTCTGAATTCCACGTCGGTGCCATTTTCGATTTTTGTAATTTTGGGATGCATTTGAACTGGTAACATAACAGTACATTTAATCAGCTTTAATTTTTACTGATTTATGTTAGTTTTTTAGCAGTTTTGCAAGTGTTTCCAAGGTTTTCTGACTGTTTCCAATGTTTCACTGTTTCCAAGCTTTATCACATACCCGATATAACTGCTGTATCTCAGTGGAAGATATGAGAGTGGCAGTGAGAGTTAGTGCTGCCCTTAGGTCCCTTGAGGACCATGGTACTGCAGTGTATCACATCTGAGCATTGACACGAATGAGCAGAACATGCTGGGAGATGACCTCAAGAAGAGAACAAGTATGAATGACCTTGGCAAGGATGTCCTGTAACCGAGAATCACTTGTCCATTCACATCCACGTGTAACTGGAGACAAGTCAAACATTAAATATTTGCCAATGATTGTCCAGGCCATGTTCAGGTTGATATCTGCCCCGCCTATGGGGTGGCCACGAGGGCCCATNGGGGGGGGGGGGGGGGGGGCAAACTGCAGCGTAGATCTGAGAAAAGGCACTCGTTGTACATCAATAATACGAAAGTTGACAAAACGGGAGAAGATTACTTCAATTAGAATTGAAACATATTTTCAAGCAAACGTGATGGAATTCCCAACGTATAGTTGTACATGTAGTTGTTGAAAAGATAACTGACAACAAAATAATGGATTTGTACTAAACTAGTGTTTTACATCTCTTGGCACCAGGACATGTCATTTCTATCAGTATTTGACACTTTTATTGTTATATATTCGGTACACTTAGATCAAGTGGCTCTCAAGTGACCTGCAGGAGATAGTAGCCGAAGTCCAAATTTGTAAAAAAAAATACATGGGAAAGATATGTGCCCTGATTGGCTGACATCCCATTGATATGATTAGGTTAAGTAGTATCCCAACATATCTTTATACAAGAAAGTGACCGAAGTCCACTGCGGACATGGTACACTTCTGTAATGGAGTGGTTTTGGAGTGGTTTTCCTGGAAACTGAATGTAGGTTATTTGTAAAGTCAAATACTGGGTTGGACACATGACTGCCTGATGTCATAGGTGCAGGGAAGAAGGTCAACTTGCCTTGACACAAGAGGTCTATATGCCTGGCACTTAGCTGCCAATTATTTATACTGCTAAGGAATGTTGTCTGGGGACGATGTTGGAGGAAATTATAACTTCTGATATTTGGTCATTTTGAAAATGTTTTGATTGAAGTATGATCGAACACTCGATAATTCAGTGAACATTCCACTACCGACTGCCATGTGAATGCATGGAATTAATATAAACTTCTCATCAGCATGACAATTCGCTGAACAGCCAGCTGTTCCAATTCAATATCGTGGTACTACAACACAGACACGCCAGATCCAAGGGACCCTGAGCGATATGTATATACACATGCACTTCCATTGAGAAAAGGACTTCACTGACAGAAGCATCCTTGACAAGCTCTCATGCAACATACACAAAAACATATGGCAGCCGGTTCTAGTTTCAAATTCTGGGTTTGTGCCCTGCGGAGAGCAAACACCCTGGCAAAGAGGGCACTTCGCTTTCACACACATCCAGTCAGTGCCAGTTGATGGCACTTCTGAATATACAAATCTCACCGTTTTTTTATATTTGTTGTATTTAAAGCAGATGAAAATCCAGTGATAATTTTAAACTTCGGCAACATCGAATCCTCAGCAGGCCGTGCAGTTGGTTTACCCCAATCAAGTGATCTCAATGTTGCATGTTTAGCCAGTACAGGTGTGACAGGAATCAACGTCCTAGGAATAATGCAAGTGACGTAGTCCGCCAAACAATAGCCCGCTATTGTAAGGTTACATTCGAATGGTCATGGTCTCCGTAGCCAATCCCTCGTTGAACTAGACCGGACTTTGATTTTAGGGGGACTTTGACCCCTATCACACCTGTATATCTGGTCACGCTTGTTGTTTTGTTTGGTCCTTGGACAACTCGGCCAAGCAATGCATCTTGTATGTTTTTGTATTTCTCTCACCAGCTGGTGCTTTCTAGTCAAGCTGCTCATCATTTGCAGTCAAGTAGCTCCTTCAAATGCATCGACAATCTGCGGCCAAATGGCTAACCGCCGAAGTACCATTGCAGCTAGGATAAGAATACTTGACTGAGTTTTGATAATTTTTCAAGATTTTTCCAGGAAAATATCACTGGCAGATGGGTTATATGTTTGATGCATGCAATTACATTACCCTGCAAGAATATCCAGCCAATTCCTTTATGCACCTTCAATGCAAAGTGGCGTCAGCAAAAAAATCACAAGTGTCATGCGCTCATGAATTTTGGTGTCACACTTAATAGTGTACAATTTACCATGGACCCTCGGGTACTGAGTGTTAAGTCCGGGCCCACCTGGAAGAATATATATACCACCTTTTGCTTTTATGCTGCATTTAAAAATAATGTCTTTGCCCAGATTTTGCTGGATTAAAAATCAATTAATTAAGGGAGTAGTGGCAGCTAATTTTAATTTTAATTTTAAAGGGCCTCTAGAGGCAGCCCAGCATGGCTGGGGAAAACCACGGGGAAAACCCAGGTTCAATACCTCGTACTGGTGATTAACGTTAAAGTGGCGCCGCCTAGCTGAAGAACCGGTACTGATAGTAGCCTAATGGCGAGCTGCCTCTAGAGGCCCTTTAATGATTATGATAAAGTCAACCCATTAAACACATCCATGTTGCTGCCTGCATAGAAAAAGTATATATCAGCAGCAGTTCATCCAAATGGACAGTGAATGTTATGATTGCAATGTTTATAATGGGTAGATCTAATACCACTGTGTGGATTTGGGCTTATGTTTGTGGAGTTCATATCAAAGTGCATATGACACATATAACTTAAGTATCTTGAAATGAGATCAAAACTATGAATGGGAAAATAATAGGGGCCGAGTATCAATCCATTGTGTAATAATCCCCATCGGCACCTGTTACACCTGCTTCTTCCAAACAAACCAGTGGGGTCAAGAGCTGTTGAAGAAGACCTTATTCCAACAGCTACTAGTGCAATGGATTGATAGGTTAGGCAACAGCTGCAACCAACAGACAAGACAATGGAAAATTTCAGAATGGGTCCCACTTTCAGGATACATAAAAACCAATATGGAAGTTCTCATGAGACCATGCCTCTCAGCAGTAAGCAATGCTATGTCCCTAATAAGCCTGCAAATCATGCTTACAATGTATTGGCTGGGCCGTCTGAATTGCTGAAATGTAGTTGGTTTTGTGCAAATCAGATGAAGTACAGTCTGTTAGTGGTGGAGCTCTTGTCGATGGAGCCCCAATCATGCCAATCCCGAGTGGATGACCCAGAGTGCCACAACCCTCACTCTACAAATAGAGCTGTTGAAGAAGACCTTATTCCAACAGCTACTAGTGCAATGGATTGATAGGTTAGGCAACAGCTGCAACCAACAGACAAGACAATGGAAAATTTCAGAATGGGTCCCAATTTCAGGATACATAAAAACCAATATGGAAGTTCTCATGAGACCATGCCTCTCAGCAGTAAGCAATGCTATGTCCCTAATAATCCTGCAAATCATGCTTACAATGTATTGGCTGGGCCGTCTGAATTGCTGAAATGTAGTTGGTTTTGTGCAAATCAGATGAAGTACAGTCTGTTAGTGGTGGAGTTCCTGTCGATGGAGCCCCAATCATGCCAATCCCGAGTGGATGACCCAGAGTGCCACAACCCTCACTCTACAAAAGGTGCTGGAGACAAGAACGACCCCTCGAAGTACAGGCCCAACTCATGCCTTGTACAAGATTATGACATCGGTACGGCCTAACAAGCAAACGGACCAGCTTGTGGAGGAGGGTCTGCTACTGCAGCAGAGGCCTTATGGAAAGGAGGTCGAGGGACTGCTGCGGATTGCTTGGTTGTGGATTCACTTATCGCTCCAGATGCGAAAAAGGGCCACAAGAACATGCCGTCTCAGGGCTCGACTTCACCAAAGCATATGATCGTGTGTCTCACCAGTTGGTGTTCGACTGCCTAGTATCCGTCGGCGACCCACAATGGATACGCCAGCTGATAAGGCGGCTAGTCCCACAATGGACCAGTACATTGGTTATCCGGAAAGGATCTCTAAGAGCGATCCTGCCCCGATACGAAAGAAGCCTTCTGTAGGAGGATTTCCTATACCGTCCATTCTTTTCTGTCTTCCCATGGCTCCTCTAGATGTGAAAACAAAGAAGACGGACAACAAATTGGTGAAAGGTAGTCTCTCACAATGGGTTCATGGATGTCGTGAAAGGTAGTCTCTCACAATGGGTTCATGGATGACATCAAGTTCTACACCCGTCCGTGGCGCAGCCTCAATGCATCCTAGGCGTTTATCAGAGGGTAGTCAGCGGGGTAGTCAGTGCCCTTGGCGGGGAACCAATCCTGGCAAAGTGCGGAAAGGCCGGCAAGAGCCGGGCAGCAGACCAGGCAAGGCAACATGCCAGAATACCGTGACGGCGAGTTGTACAACTACATCTAGAGATAACGCAGCTTTTTGGGACGGATGCTGCTGTGCTCAGGGCTGAGGTCGGAAAGAAATATCTTGACCAAGTGGAAAAGATATGGAAGTCAGACTTAAACCTGGCGAAGACCACGGCGTTAACAAATCAACGTCCTGTCGGCCTCTTCCGCTACTACACATCATGCTGATACCATGCAAAAGCCGAAATCTTCGAATTCCACCTGGCGGCAATCAAAGAACTGGAAGATTTCGGCTTCTGCACGGGTCATACTATTAGGTATGTGTTAGGGTTAGTGTATTGAAGTTCTTAGATGTGCAAACATAATGTGCACAATGTGAAGATGTGCATGTGCAGAAAATGTGAAGATGTGCAGACATAATGTACACAATGTGCATGAATGTGTGCAGAAAATGTGAAAATGTGCAGACATATGCACAATGTGCATGAAGATGTGCTGAAAATGTGAAGATGTGCAGACATAATGTGCACAATGTGCATGAAGATGTGCAGAAAATGTGAAGATGTGCAGACATAATGTGCACAATGTGCATGAAGATGTGCAGACATAATGGGCACAATGTGCATGAATATGTGCAGAAAACGTACAAGTACAAGTAATGTAGAAGGAAGTAGTGACAACCAATCCAGTGTTGACGGTAGGCCTACGAGTCATGTGGGAGATAGTAGCAGCAGCGAGTCCATGGCTGCGGCGTGTACGGCCACGGCAAAAAAAATATTCTTGAGATTCTGACTGCGCCTCGGGACGCTGGCCAAGCACACATACGTGGCAAAACTCAAGTGGACCCAATGCTGCTGGACTCGCCATTTACCGGGATCCTCGCCACCCCTACCGCATCGGATTTGCCGCCAATGTGCGCCTTGCCTAACTGCTGGCGAACTCACACTTCTTGGGGCTGGCATCCTCTCGTAGAGGAGGCTTGCGGCTATTAAAAGTTCGCGCAGTCACTTTTAGCTCTATGCGCACAGCTTGAGGGAGGTCCACGGGCGTCCAACTTCGGCACAGCCATGACCATCAAGTGACGTGTTGAGGAAGAACTGGCAGCAGACCAGCCATCGCCAAGGAAAATACCAAGCTCCTTGCAGCCAATGGAACAACCAGACAAACTCATTTGACATCCTGCATTGCACATTCCCAAGGGACTACAGTCACAAACAGATCATTTACGTATCATCTCGAGCGCATGATTTTTCTGTCGGATGTAGCAACTGTCGTCATCAAGTACGTCAAGCTACCGTAGATACGTGCATCAAGTAGCGTGGCCTAAAAATAGACGGATCGATACGCGAGTGCTCCAGGCATTAGCTAGAATAGACGACCCTGGAGAAGCATGCTAATACGTAAATAAGAGAGCTGATATTCAGTATCCGTTAAAAACCATGCATAACGCATGTAGCGAGATTTCTCATAATCCCTGGTGCAGCACAGCAACTGCACAATGAAAAAGTCTGTTAATCTGAATGGCACGACAGGCAATGGAAATTGCATGAAATGATGTGTCCCCAAACAAATACTGTACATTAAATGGTTTAGGATAGACTGCATGGATTATGCAACCACTTGCAACAAAGGTATACATGCATCGAGTCAGGGTATCTTCATTTGATGCATTGCTTCCGATAGGGGAATGCTGCTTTTTGGTAGGGCCAATGCAAATTTTAATTCAAATTCAACAGTTCATTGTAGCTCATTAAACTTAATTTCATCAGCTGGAAAATACAATAATACAAGATGACATTGTAAATGTCTGATGGTTCCCGCTTGTTAAGAGGACCTTCCAGGCATGACAGGCAGCCTGCTGGCAGCCATTTTGATGTGCTCAAATCAAATCATCAGGTTTGACCTTGACCTTGACCTCTGATCATCAAGGCCATTGCATAATCAAAATGGGCATCCTCAGTAACCTAATAGTGGGTGATATCATGCTTCCACCTCTGCCATAGGCAGAGATATATCAAATTATCAAAGTATGACCTTGACCTTGACCTCTGATCATCAAGGTCATTGCATAATCGAAATGGGCATCCTCAATAACCTAGGTATGGGTGATATCATGCCTCTACCTTTACCAAAGGCAGAGAAATTTCGAAATATCAAGTTTGACCTTGACCTTGACCTCTGATCATCATTGTCATTACCTAATCGAAATGGGCATCCTCAATAACCTAAGTATGGGGGATATCATGTCTCTATCTCGACCACAGGCAGAGAAATTACAATTTTTCATGTTTGACCCTGACATTGACCTCTGACAATCTAGGTCATTGCATAATCGAAATGTGCCTCCTCAATAACCTAAAGTGTGGGTGATATCATGTCTCTATTACTACCACAGGCAGAGATATTTCATATTTTCAAGTTCGACTTTGACCTCTGACCTTGACCTTTGATCATCAAGGTCATTGCATAATCGAAATGGGCATCCTCAATAACCTAAGTATGGGTGATATCATGCCTCTACCTTTACCACAGGCAGAGATATTTCAAATTATCAAGTTTGATATATCAAAATCTCATGATATTTCGGACACCCGGACTTGAGACTGAGAATTTCAACATAGTCCAGTCCTTGGATAAGTAGGCAATGCCATGAACTAAGACTTGTTTCATGTTGCTCAGTTGACAGAATGGCAAGTTATCTGAAAATATCAAATTCGTGATATCGATATCACCATGATCCCAACATCTCACATCAGAAGTAATCAGCCCATTTAATTCCTAAGGTATGAAAATCTAAGGGTAGAACTTATTTCCATTGCTGTAGGTGTTGAAGGAGCCGAGTTATGCCATCAGATAAAAGCGTGACAGACAAAATATCAAGTCCGATATGTTGATTACATCATGATGGAGACATCTGAGATTTAAAATTATTGGCTCATTGGATTGCCCAGGTTGACAAACCTAGGGGTAGGATTTGTTTCCAAGGCTCTAGCTGTTCAAGGAGATGAGATATGAAGGTGTGACAGACCGGACACACAGACACACACACACACACACATACACACACAGACACCATGACCAAAAACAATATGGTTCCCGATCTGATTGATCGGGAACCATAATGATTGATCGGGAACCATAATAAACAGATGTAGTGAGGTGGAGACAGACAAAGCTGATAAGGAAAAATTTGCAGTGGTCAAGTATCTGTCTGAGGAATTGAATGTACCCTGACCACACAGCAGAGAGAGAGGGTGCACTGCGATACAAATGAGTATTCGGCGAAACTGCATTACCGAAATGATGGTGAAATAATATGATCTAAGAGTTCACATCAATTTTCCCACACCACTCAATAACTGCACATTTAAAAAAAACAACGCTCGACATGAGTGATGTCAATGGTAAAATGCTACAAACTTCCTTTCACTTGTGCAAGCAGGAAGCCATGAGTATTGATGCGAAACGCTGGTAGAAGTAACAAAGAACGTGGTTTGATGGGAATATGGAATGACAGCACCTCACACACTTGTCTACATGGCCAATACTGGCTTGTTGGTATACTAGATATTTTGATGTCACCGACCTCGCCCATATTATGACATGCGAGGACACATAGAGAAACAATAGTGGACAGAACGGTAATTGTGGTAGGGCAGAACAAGTTTTTTGCTCGCTAACCTTTAATACGGAAGAGCATGATAGTTTGTTCTTCACCATCCTCATCACCCTTGCTGGTTGCAGCGTAGTTTTCTCTCTTAAAATTGATGTTTTTTTTGTACCAGAAGACACAGAGACTCGCGATAGGCCATTTACATTATAGTTTTCGCAAAGCCCCTGACATGCCTGAAACGCCGACGCGAACGTCTATCCTATTGTTCGCTGCTCTGTTCGTGGCATCGAACAATGGGATTGGCGTTTGGGTTGGCGCTTCGGGGGCTTCGCAAAACTCCCTAATATGTATCAAGTCCCCCAGCGGTTCAAATTCTCTGCACCATCCACTTGCCCATTCCTAGATTCCTAGATAACGGTATGAATACACCCAGGGTATACTTTGTGAAGACGTTGATACTGGGTAACCGGTACTCTCGCTGTACCCAGGACGACATCATTTTGATACCACTGAACCTCATTTCCATATCACTGAAGAAGGTGCCGTTGGAAATGACAAGGTCACTGTGAGGGTTTGCACAGTGTGACACCAGAATTTATATTATACATTCCTGAGATCCTTTGACTTTTTGTAATTTTCATCATGGACCGGTGGACACCAATAGTGTCTCTATCCTTTCAAAACCACAACTGCCATGACTTAAATTCCAGACTAACCGATATTTGTCTGTGCATGTTCTTTGGTTTGTTGACCTCAACGTCAGGTGCATATGCTAATCAGGCCCAGGGACTGTTGCTAAGGTTTAGTACACTGACCATTTTTGATCAATGGAAACTGGTAACCGTGATCAATGAAAGAAGTAACCTTGAATCCAGGAGAATGTCATATAAATGACTTTTATCAAACGTAATGATTTGTTACTGGCACCAAGGTTACACCACTTTGTGGGAGAGAACCCATATCATGAACTTGAACTGGTGGGAATACAAAAGAAAGTAGTCCCGTCCCGTACCATTTTATAAGACCAAGTAGACCTTGTTATGCAATGAACGCTTAGAAAGCTGATTTCTACGTAAGTTCAATAATGGGGGTTGGGTAATCCTTATCGCAACAATTACTTTACAATGGTTTGATTGGGTGAGGGATTTGGCGGGAATTCTCACACGGCATTCAAAGTATGCCATTCATGCGATAATGTGTGGGAGAAGAGGCTCAAAAGCAAGTGGTGGATGACAAGGAAGAATGTCTTTCTCTGGGGAATTCATTCTTTAAATAAAATAACAAGATTGGGATATAACGTTGTAACTATTTGCCTGTCTGACGCCTGGGGCACTAGTTCCTTGTGCACTTCCTGGATGTGATTTGTTCAGATAAAGTGCTCGAGACAAGGGACCAGATTGGCATTCTTTAACAGAGACATTGTCCGCTAACATATGAACAGAGATGTGTCCTCCGATTCTGGTAATAAAGTGATCATCTAAGACAAACGTCCGAGCTCCAACAGAGAAATTGTCCCCAAATCGAGTCCTCTTCTGGCAAAGGGATCATCTAAGAGAAACGTCAGCGCCAATAGAGAAATTTTCCTTCTTAGTCAGGGTTAGAATCTCCAATGCTCTCCAAAGGTAGTTTGTAAACATATAACAGAGAATATCTGTAAACAGAGACGGGACAACGCAGAATTTCTTGTTGACTAAAATGAAGAATTAAATAAAAAAGGTTGTATATATCACAGATGCTATGGGAATTGGACTCAATTCATCATGAAAACAAAAAATGCGTAGCTCTGAAAAAATAAAACTCAATGCAGTTCAGCCATGGAAGGTTGAACTGACCCCATGACCTCTTTGAGCAGTATGGGTCATTACATATCACACTGCACCCAACACCGCATACGTTGTACAACATCACTATGCATGACTTTCATTTCCATATACAGGCAATTACACTACAGCCCACCAATTTCAACTGAAAATCATCTTCCAATCATTTAAAATTATAAATAGTTGCATTTTAAAAGTTCATCTGAACTGTTGACCAATTTATGGGTCTGTTATTGCAAATTCTAATTTTATTAAGTAGATATTCAATAATTGCACTTCTCTAAATGGCCACTAGTTGAATTTCAAATCTACCAGAAAAGTACATTTGACGCCTTTAATTTCCAATTTACATAATTCATATTCAGCTGACATCCCTTTCCCCATTGGGATCAATGACTTCAATGACCCTTAGGCCTATATTGTAATCCTTTACTGTGGATGCCAAGTCCATTTTAGATTTTCAGAACTTGCATTAGAACAACAAATACATGGAATGGGAAGGAATTTATGTTGCACATTATTATCGTGCCCAAACTAATTACATGTAGCCTACACGTCCTTGAATTCCAAACATTCATAAAGAGTTGAAGAACTTTCGTTATCCACGTTATGGGTACGATCCAACAGTTCC
>NMRB01003860.1:38930-50816 GCA_002633025.1 Notospermus geniculatus | reverse complement strand
ACACTGAAACTGAATCATTTATTGAAAAATTGGTCTCGGATATGTCATCTACACTTGTAATCACATTCAAATATCATGTTCGCAAAGGATTCCATCGGGACGGCAAGAGGGAGACTTTAAATGATTTCTCTTCTTCACTCGTTTGCTTTATGCCGAAATAAATTACACTAATGGAAAGCTCAATGTCTTAGCTAAATACTGATATATGGTTTATGTGGTTGAATTTGAACGGTCTTCTCGATAAACGCAATTTTGTGCTAGGTGTCCGATTTCTCGAATGAGGTACTCGAGAAGCCTCGTCGAGAGCACCGATCGCCTATTATTTTCCCGCGGGCAAAATAAATCTGCCGTAGAAGAGGACCTTTGCGGGTCGACTGAAATGGCCAGCCGTCCCCAGAGATTCGTGGAGCGACCTACAACCTCGGCCCGAGCGTAACGACTTTCTGGATACGAAACTGCTGTAACTCATCGGACGCAGAAGCAGTGAACTCCGCCTGCCTAGTGCCGCTCCCTCTCGCCGCATTCTCCGGATCGTGAAGCTCGGGCGTCTTCGTCGTCACCGCTTCAATCCTTCGTCATTCATCCTCTGCATCATCAGCCGTCGTGATGGAAGGACTTTGGACCGTGCTGTTGATAGCGTTCGGTGCGTACTGCAGTTTTCTTCGTTAGAAATCATTTTATTTAGGCCTAGGCTACATTAAAGATAATATCACGACTTCATTGTTTACATTCAATGTTTGTAAACATCCATGTTTACATTATGTCTTGGACTTTTGGGACATGCCAACCCGCCAAAATGAATGCTTTTGGAATCAAAAGAATTTCTAGAGGGGCATGCCACCAACAGCTCATAAGACAAAGAAAGACTGGACATAAACAAACAAAATGTAAATAAACAATGAATTTCGTGGCCCGCGAAAATACCCGTGATACATTATCTTTAAGGTGAAAGGATACCTTACCTAACAGATCAGCACAGGCCTGGCGGTAGTCTCAGAACTAAGTCTATTGTGCGGCAGCTCATAACAATAGCTTTTTGATGGACTCAGGTGAAATTCCCCGCTTTTTCTGTGATATTCGGTTTTGGTTTGCACTTAATTGCTCGATGATTTTTGCAAAGTAACCGTTTTAATTGCTAGTAAACTGAGTCCTCCAGGTGCCTATAGAGATTTTGGTGATATCAGAGTGAAAGCTTGACCTATTCAAAATAATGTGAATCGGGGCATTTTTAGAACTTAATTAGTTTATACATGTAATAGGTAACTGAAATAATTTTTGGGAGAAAACTCTCTATAGGCACCTGAAGACTGATTGTCTTTATGCAATGGTAGGGGCCTATAATCCGGAACAGCACAATCGGTAGCCAAGAGTCAGAATTTCGCCCCAAAATCAAATTTTTTTGGGTCTAATTAAGGATTAATTATTAGCGCATTACAAGAAGTTTTCTTCCATGAGCGATGACGTCATCAGCCTAATGGTAAAGCAGTGCATTTTCCGGGTATTTTTACTGATCAAAGTTATTTTATTCGCAACAGAGTGGCGATCGTAAACCAATTCGCTCGTGAAATGAAAGTTTTGGATGTTCTCTACGTCCATACTTCTTCTGGGATTTTTCTGATTTTATCCTCCGCCGTATTATCCTTGTTTTGAAACCCTGTTGAATGCCATTTAATGGTAAAAATCTGGGATTCCCTCGAAAAACAGCAGAGTGTCTGGGATTCCCTCGAAAAACAGCAGAGTGTCTGGGGATTCCCCAATGATAAACAATTTACGAGGGGTGGAATTAATCTGGTTCGACCGTATATCAAAGCCTTCGATATTTCTTCAGACATCAGTGAAAATTTCATTTTGATCGGTTGTGCCATTCATTGTCCCGTCATTTTTGTCTTGAAAATCTCAACCTGCAGTGCTGGCATGGACTAGTCCATTATTCAGAGGGGTGATGGTTGTTCGTAAAAAAAATCCAGGCTATCCACAAGCTTTACTCCCCACGTCAAAAAGTCCGGAAAACAGCATTAGGCCTCGACTGCGAAAGCCTCAGACATCGCGATGGCTATTTTTTAATAGGCGAGTCCATCGAGTCCACTGTGTTCTAATGTTAGAATCGGATGACTTCAGTGATCTAAGAATAGATCAGCTCCCGTATGGAACTTCTTGTAATGATTACTGCTAACCCAAATTCACAATTTTATATCAGAATGTACGGAGCAGGGTTTATACTTAAGTAATAAACTTGGTTTAATAGATTACTTTATGTTATAAAAATGATATCGATTTTTCAATTTTGTGCGTACATTATTTTGTGCTTAGGTATCCCTTCACCTTAAATATCCAACTTTCCCTTCCGTTAAACCGCTCCGCCTGCCATTTTCTCTCGGTCGGTGAGGACTCGGCGGGGATTTATGTTGGCGCGTGAAACATCGTGTCTCATGGGTTATAGGCCTGCATGAATGGGAGCAGTCAGCCGCGCATATTGCCAACAGACGGCAGCAAAGTCTTAACGGACCAATGTACAGGAAACTCTACGTGATTGCTGCTCTATCGATAATGACTGGGTCCGCTAGATGCATCGAATTGGGCTGTAGTGACACCTAGTGGTCAACTCGCCGACAGCTCCTATTGGTTCAGGCTTGGCTAAAAATTCATCTGTTTGCTTGCGACATGAGAGATTCTCAATCATTCCATCGATAATCCAGACCCCTAACTTACATTTACCCTAATTTGTGACAAAGTTCGGGCCACTTGTGTCCAGACACGGCAATTCCTACTAAGGCCACATAAAAAGCGGAGCGTCCCCTCCCTATTCGTATGAAATACATCAGATCTTATCTTCTTTGAAAAAAAACATACATGTAATTTTACATCCAACTTTGTCATCTTCTGCTCTGGATGTGAAATTCCTGTGTCACAAGTACCCGCCAGCATTCTCTGTCAAGGCCATTGCCCTTTATCTGCTGTTGGACATTATACATCACTGAAAGCGGGTGCATTATAGTGGTTTGGATAATGTTTGTAAATCACTGCATATATGATATACCGATTACATTTACATCCCTTAGGCTCCACCGACCCATTTGACCCCTGTGAAACGCGTTTCAGAGGGGTCTAAATAAGAGATCTAAGATGTTGATTTTGTGTAACCCTATTGTTTTCCTTCTCTGCCTAATTTATAACAAAATGGAAAATAGGCTGTTGCCTTGCCGGAAAGTTATGCAGTTGAACAGAGATTTTTTTGTTATATCAAAAAACTGCTTTAAATGTTCAAATTCGATGAAAATTAACGATTTTACAATGCTAAATTTGTAGCATGTTTGGGCCGTAAATCTTGTTTCTGGAATTATGGGGCTGACTATTTCACAACACTCAGTAGCCTACATAAATACATGTAGGGCCCACACTGTTACACCATACACTGTTGCACCCTACTGTCTGAAAGCGACTGTTAAAAGTTTTTCTTACATATTTTCCATGTTAAAATGGAGGGAAAAAGCATATATATGGCCATGTAAAAAAATAGTTGGTTAGCATTCTTCCACTCTCAATTTTCTGTGGAGGGCGGGAGGTTTTTTTAAATTTTTTATTGAGTTTGAGATGCATGTTACCATGATAACCATGGCAACCTGAGGGAAACTCCAAATATAATGGGTATAAAAACTACTTTCTATCCTTTAAAACTGTGTTGTTTTATTTAAGCATCCTAGCCTACAATTTTATCACTCTTGGCAGATCGTTTAGAGGTTTTTTGAAAATATAGAAAATTTTTTGAGGAGGGGGTGATTTCAATGACGGGAGGGGATGCTAACGAACTATTTTTTTACATGGCCTATTCTGAGTTATAATATGGTGAATTGTTTATTTCCTGGATTACTAGTATTATAAAGTACAGACAGTGTGTCCCACCTCGAATGAATAAAACCTGACCCTGCTTTCATGACCTAGTGACCTACTTAAAGACCAGTTGAGCCAAGGTAGACATGTTTGGTATCAAACTAAAGGTAATGAAGTGCAGGTTTGAACTGACCTACTTCCATGACCTAGTGACCTACTTAAAGACTAGTTGAGCCAAGGAAGTCATGTTTGGTATCAAACTAAAGGTAATGAAGCGTAGGTTTGAACTGACCTACTTCCATGACCTAGTGACCTACTTAAAGACCAGTTGAGCCAAGGAAGTCATGTTTGGTATCAAACTAAAGGTAATGAAGCGTAGGTTTGAACTGACCTACTTTCATGACCTAGTGACCTACTTAAAGACCAGTTGAGCCAAGGAAGTCATGTTTGGTATCAAACTAAAGGTAATGAAGTGTGGGCTTGAACTGACCTACTTCCATGGCCTACCTACCTACTTCAAGTCCGGGTGTAGGTTGAGAGAAGGTAGCCATGTTTGGTCTCAAACTAAAGCTAAGAATAAGATGGGTAAGTAGTTAAACTGACCTGCTGACCTAGTTCCCTTTTCATTGGCAGTCAAATTACCCATCAGAGATCGAATACTATACTCCTTATACGCCGGTGACTTTCAGCAAAGCCCTGTTGTGCCTATATTGTCCATCCAAATTGTATGTATTTTTCATAAGACTTGTGATTATCAATTATTACATTAAATATTTTAACCATTCAGTCCTTCTTTTTGTCATTCTCTTCATTTTCTGTAAAATCCATTGGACATGTTGGACCCAGTCAGTTGACAATTCGACCTCCCCTTTAGCCTGCTTCATTACACCTACAGCTACACCTCAAGTCAACTGTCAGCTGAACGCCAGGCCCATGGACGCCAGGCCCATGGGCCTCTTGTTTGTTCCTCACGGCTTACGCTGGGACCAATGACATAAACAACTGTTCGCAGTTGAATTGCCCATAGAGAGCCAACTTGCGCAAGAAAACCCCAAGAAAACGTGCACGTGGAGAGTAGCATTTGGAAGACTAGATTTAAAAGTCTCCCAAAGTTATGGTAGGCTAAATAAGTTTTCCAAGTTCCTGAAAATGAAGCTTTTTGGAAGATACATGTATAATTTTCACGTCCTCCATACACGGTATTTGGAAGACTAGGTTTTTAGTCTTCCAAAACGGTTACTGCTTATGGAAGACAAAACTGCCGTAATTTGGTAAAACCTAGTAAGTCACAATGTGATCATTTCGAGAAAATTGCAAAAACTGATAAATCGAGGGATTAAGCCGGTGGGATACAGGAGAGTGAGCAGTGATTATAAGTACCCGGGTGCTCGCTTCTCAAGGCCTACTTGCATTAGAATAAGCATTTTGACATCTTTTCACCTTCTCTAGAGCCAACTTCAGCACCAGTTTTTCACGTGAATTCATTACGAACTACCCAGTCTACAATTTTAAATGAGAATATCTGAGACGCTTTGACAACGCCAGCATGACTGCGGACTGAATCAGCCATGCTCTACACAGAACAATGACGTAAATAACTGAACCGGAGGCTGCTTATAGTTGCTAGGTTTTTCCTGATCAGGAGTATCCAAATGTGAGACTTACTAGGTTCTGCCTGATTTCTGCCTATCAATATCTCGGAAGCTACTTGATATCTTTGCAATGTTAATGCATTTCATGAAGGGGTAAATCCTACTGAGTCCAAAACTGGTCCTAACTCAATTTTGATCAAATTGTGATTTAATAGGTTTTTCCAGACCACGGCAGAAAAGCGGAAGTGAAAGTGGAAGATTTAATTTTATATCTTCCATAAGGATGACCAAGATACAGAATAGCACAAAATTGACAAACAAAATGATAATAAGCAAGAAGTCAATCTCCAGAATTCACGAATTTTCGACCCCAACCGGGGTCTTTTTCAAGTGGAACTTTACAATCTGAAACTCTAGAAGGGTGATGTTGGAAGACTAAATTTAGTCTTCAAAGATCATGGAAGATGATCAAGTCTTCCACCCAACTGCTAGTTTAATCTTTGTGGAAGACGTACTGACAATTTCGACAATGTCTTCATCTGAAAGCTGTTTTTTGAAGATTTATTGAAGATTTAGGTGTTCCAAACCCAGCCTTGCTATCAAATCTTCATTTAATCTTCAATTTAGTCTTCATTTGGAAGATTTATATGGCTTCATTAATCACCCAATTTGTAGCAGGGGAGTCATATTTATATCCAGTTAAAAAGCTTTGGTGATATCTACTCTGCGCTGTTAGGATCATTTTACATGCCCTTGAGGGAATTGAGGTCGTAGGCTATGCAGCAACTTCTTCTGGGATTACGCTTGTCACGCTTGTGCGGATTAATGCGAGATTATTGTATGTTGGCAACGAATGAGAAAACAATCCGAAGTGGCACCTCGAACGCCTGCTCAAGGAACAACTACTATTGTGGAAACTGCACACAATTTTAGTAAACAAGAGAGAGACATCGGAGCGATGCCAATGGTTTCCGGTGTTTACTGTAGATTCAGGTGTAATGTGTAACGAGGATATAGTTGCTTGCTAATTGTTGAAGATACTTTATCCCCGCCTCTAAGAGGTCAGTCCAGAGTACTCATGGTTAGCCTAGGCCTTTGTTCCATTCCATAATTGGCGCCGGTGCTTCATTCATTGTTCGACCAATCAGAACAAAGAAGTTTGTGGGATATTGTACTCACAATGACCTGGCAATGCCTAGACTTGCCCAGAAGGTGTCACTTTCTGGACAGTAATGACTGACCTCTTAGAGGCGAGGATAAAGTATGAACTATTCTGGTAAGGTCTAAAGGCGCCTCTCCACGTGAGAGTTTTCTTGCGCAAGTTGGCTCTCTATGGGCAACTGAACTGCGAGTAGTTATTTGTGTCATTGGTCCCAGCGTAAGCCGTGAGGAACAAATAATGGTGAATTGCCCATTGTGAGCCATCTTGTCCAAGAAAACTGTCAGGTGGAGAGGGACCTTTAGTCAACCTTACTTCAACATGGGCACAACTGCTCGCAGTTGAGTTGCCCATAGAACGAACTTGCGCGAGAAAACTATCACGTCCAGACACCCCTTTAGACTTTAACTGAGCAGTAGTAACCTTGACCTCTGAGTAAGGTCACTGCATAATCAGGAAACGCATCCTCAATGACCTTGACATCCCATCTTCATGGTCATTGCAAAAAGTGAAAGATCATCCTCAACAGTACTTGGCTTCAGGTCACTAGCAAGTTCTCTGTCAATATTATTGACTATTCGACTAATACAGTTATATTTTAACTGTGACCTTGACCTCTGACCGCCAATATCATTGCGTAAATACCCGGAAGAAGCATCCTAGATAATCGAGGTACCGTATATGACTTGGATCCATGATGCTCACTGGTCTTCTGTGAAGTTCTTGAGATAGCGATACTAGTTCAGTTTAAATTTGACCTTGACCTTGACCTCAAACAATCAAGGTCATTGCATAATCTGAAAGAGCATAAGTGATAACCCCTTAGGGGTAAAGGTTTTAGGTTCCTTCCTACACCAGCTGTCGAGTTATTTCAGATTATCAAATTTACATATCGAATATCACTAAAAATTATGTGATCTGCAAACTCCTGGGCCCGTATGCATAAAGGTGGATTAAGGGAGGTATAGCCTATTCCAGGTATAACTTCACGGTTGTACCACCGTCGGTATGCATAACGGTGGTTTAAGCAAAACTGTGGTATCACGCTATTCATGGAATAGGCGGCCGAATGCATAAAGATGGAATAGCTTATTCTGTGGTGTTAATATGCCAGATTTGCTGGTGTAACCTTAACCTACCAAGGGGTATGTTTAAGGAGTAGAGTAATGCAGAATGAAGCACTGTGCATCATCAAATTGTATTCTGTTGAAGGGCTGCTGACTCCAAATGACTGAAATAATTGCAACCATTGGCGTGGTTGTTCAAAACTACTATAAACCTAACGTGGCGATGATTTTGGATTAGTGCCTGAAGGAGATAACGCCAAGAAGACCTAACACCATGATTTTCGAAAATCCGAGCCCTGATAAGGATCACCAACATGACATGCATTGTATTTTATGAAACCAGTCTGATTGCGAGAAAAGACTCGAATACCATGGAATAACATTAAACCGTGGAATAGGCTGTTTTCTCTGTCAGCCTCTTTGGGAGCACGTGTTGACTGTTTGGCAGGTATAACTCTATTGTGACTTAATTTGCATAAAGGGTCCAAATCATCTAATAATAGATTTCCTGCAGGTTTTGCACACAAATACCGTGGAATAACGCTACACTGTGGAATAAGCTTAAACTTAGTTTAGTTATACACAGAATTGTTATACTTTGTTTTATGCATACCAAATTTTCTAAACCAGGGAGAGAAGAATAACAATTCTCAGAATAGGCTAAACCAGAGTATAGTTACCACCTCCTTTATGCATACGGGCCCAGGTGGACAATATTAGTAGCAATAACATCCGTGAGTGACTATGATGGGGTAAGGCAAAGTTGTAGTCGCTATCTGCATGAGATCCTAAGAAACTCGTATCTCAAAATATAACGTTTTCTCCTCCCGTCAAATGCCTAGGCCTAGGCCTAGGCCTACCCTGACCTGTTAGGCCTAGCTGTACAAAATTAGCCTACACTTGAACACGCAATTGTCATCTCTTCTTCTGGAAATTCACCCACAGGTGAGCACATGGTCCATGGACCATTTCATTTTACACAAAATGAAGCCAGAATTTGAGGCATCGTGTCATATCATGGACAGTCCAGCCCAAGTATTTAGTAACATCGTACCGGTACACATGTCTCAGTGAAGTTATGCCGTGGTTACCATGGCATAATGTCAGTCTTTTCTGGAGTTTCAAACTAGAAAGTGCGAAAATTTGCAAGACATGGTTACCATGGTTAATGAGGCATTGTAACTACCCCTGTACTTGGCACATTTTACCAGACTTTGTGTACGGTATGTGTTACTTATGATGATCTCAAGAAGCCAAGGCTGGGTCTGCAGGAACTGAAAAACTAAGTAATATTAACTCAAAATATTTTTTTCCAGTTGGCCTCATCTTTGCGCCTGGTGAAAGCAGACAAAAGTGGCCTTTTGATGGATTAAACACGTTTTACCATGGTGTGGAGAGCGATATGAAAGAATGTGCCCCAAAGCAGGGAGTCTCAATGCAAGAAATCGTGGCTCTCCTGTCTGATCCAGCCAAGGTGCAAGAGCTCAAAGGAAAGGTCGCAGATTTGTGCAAGTAAGACGATGATGATTAAAAATAGCCGTCCACACAAAAAATATTGGCACGAAATCGGCAAAATGTTTTGTCACGCAAAATTTTGGAAAATTTTGACCCCCTCCCCCTCCGTACGCATGACATACACATCTGTGAAGACCCCTCCCCATCATACGCAAAAAAAGTTGAAATGACAATGCATATACAGGGCTCCAGCTACCATTAGCGTTTGCAGTAATTTGCTACATTTTTCTCCAAATTGGCTCCTAAGGCCCCGATTACATAGAAGTATACGGTATACGAAAATGCCGGTTAGCAATGGCTTCACGGTCGCGAATTCCTTGTGAAGTCTTTGTTAACCGGCGTTTTCGTATACCGTATACTTCTATGTAATCGGGGCCAAAAGTGCCATTTGCTACAATTTTCTTAATGCATGGCGCCAAACTGCCCGACTTCAACTCTTGATAATTCGTCGATAACAATGACTACAAAAATATTCTGGTACGGTATGTTAGGTATGACGCATCTACGTGAAATTTGATTCTAAATTACTGGATCCTATTTCTGGATTTTCCAGAAAATTTGACCTTTTTGGAATGGCCAAAAAACAACTTTGAGCAATTTTTACGTCGACATGCTATGTCGCATCGAAGCAAACTCTGCTGGAAAAGACACAGCCATACCCAGCGCATGTCCGAATAACAGCAAACTTTTTAAAAAAATTACTAATCATGCTTATAATTAACAAAGTAGTATAGCTTTTCCTCAACATAATTTTCTGTATTTCGGGAATTTCGCGGACATCTACTTGAAAAACCCAAAATCGGCTGTTATACGGACAGCTTCATTTGGTGAACAGCTCATTTCAATTTTAAAATTTTGAAAAATGTTTTATAACACTTGAGAAAAATTGCCTGAAATTTTGGACCTTTATTATTCACGTCGATTTGTTTACTATTTACAACACGAGCTCACTAGAGTGCGTTTCCAAATAGTATAGGCCTGTACGCAAATCAGCAGGCCGTTAAACCTACACAAGCCTGGCGGCGACAGGGTTCACAAGGTGACTTCAGGGGTGGCACTCAGCCTCATTCCTTCAGGCTTCAGCACCGTTGTATTGGCATATAAACACACATGATGGCGGATACACAACAACCAGTGATTAACAGTCCTATCCACGGGAGAAAGCAGCATAAGTGCAATATAAAAATGTTGCCCAGAGTCGAGGGCGGTACAGCAAAATGTCACCCCGAGACATTTTGTTCATTGGATTAAGAGTATTTTCAGTGAAATGAAAAGGCAAAAAGAAAAACACGAGACGAAAAAACAGTGAAAAAATCCTCCACCGGGACTCGAACCCGGGACCTGCGGTTTGATAGGTGAGCTATCGAGACGGCTGGCAGCATTGAGGGTTTCATTGCCCCATGATGACTGGTGGTCTATTGTTTGCTTGACGGCTGAAGTAATGTCGCGATGTGCGGACGTAAAGGAACGCACGACACTGAACAAAAATATCACGACGCGGATCGGCGCTGATCACGTGCTCATTTCTCTGAAATTGTGAGCTTAACTTGCGATAAATTTGGGCCATTGTGTTAAGACAAATGTAAACAGTTGACCCATGCTATCGATGAGCGCAAACGCTGACGATATTGGCTGCTATTTTGGCGATTTTGATTGTAAAACTTTCGTCTCAGTTGAAGCGAGAAACAAAATGGCTGCCTAAACAGCAGACCGTTTTACATGTACTCACTAACCGCGAATAAAGTAATAGCCTTACGCGCCAAATATAGACCCCGTTGCAGGATAACCTCGAAATACAAAATATTGCTAAACATACACGGACCAAGCCAGAATATTGCTAAACATACACGAACCAAGCCAGACAGTGTTGAAAATAAGGTTCACTTTGTGAACCAATAATTGACTGACAATAGGCTAGTTGCGAGCGGCGAATCGGTCAATTGTCCGCAATATTGCATGTTGGGTATACCCCTACAATGCCTATATTTTATGAATGAATACGCAAGAAAAGATTGCACAACACACTTTGCTAGGTCACCGACGGCAGCTGCCACATTTCAGAATTGCCATTGATTGCGGTTTGCGATTAGCCACCAATAAAATCCACCCCACCGCTGAAGCGTCCTAAATTCGGCGAACAGAGTATAGGCAATTATGATTTATTCAGTAAAGCATGGCGCACACGAGCGACTAAAATGGGGGCGACTACAGATGCGACTACTACGTCGCATGCGATAATTACCTTTGAGGTCGATCAGTGATGTCATCCGCGACACCACTGATCTTCCAATGAAGCATTTGTCGCAAACGAGTCAACAAAAACTGTGGTCGCAAGGCCGGTCGCCTAGAAAATCGCTCGAAAAATCGCCCATGTGTGCGCCATGCTTTACACTCCAATGGGTGGTTTGGAATGCGCCGGCTTTGGGGGAAACCCAATGAATTCACTTTTGTAGTGTTGATCAAGGTGACACTTGGCTCCCATCAATTTATAAAAGGTGCGTATATGCAAAATTGCATACACACATCAGATGACACCCCCCCCCCCTTTACGCTCTCCATACGCATGGCAGACAACCCCCTTTCCCCAAGCTGCGTATGTAATACTTGAATGATCCCGGTCCAGAAAATTCAATATGCACATACATTTTTCCAGTGTCACTGAATTCCCTGACTCCTTTGTTTTCAGGGGTGACAAATTTGAGGGGCTAATGGACTGCTACTTTGA
>NMRB01003860.1:7258-37844 GCA_002633025.1 Notospermus geniculatus | reverse complement strand
GTATTCAGATTAGAGTAAAAATGATAAGTTTTTGGTGTAAATTAGTATTGCAGGAAAGCACAATTGCCGGTAAGATGTATAGATTAGTACATGATAGACACACAAACGGTAAGACATCGAAATGGTTAGCTTGTGTTAAGGAAACTCTAGAAACTTGTGGGCTTGGTGGAATATGGCTGTCTCATCATTTTACAAACGGTAGACACTTGTCAGCAGTAGTCAGGAGAATTTTAGAAGATCAGTTTATTCAGAATTGGCGTCAGAGTTTGGAAAATAGTCCGAAAGCTAGAACATATAGAGAAATTAAGAGTATATGGGGTTTTGAGAAATATCTTTTATCATTAACCGTACCTCAGAGGATTGTACTGTGTAAGTTTAGATGTGGTAATCATAAATTACCCATTGAAGTTGGAAGACACCTTGGATTGGCAAGAGAAGAACGAATTTGTAACAAGTGTAATGAAGGAAATCTTGGTGATGAAATTCATTTTGTTTTGTTATGTCCCCATTTTGCAAACCTAAGAAATAGATTGATTCCACGATACTACCTCAATAACCCTGACATTTATAAGTATAAGGCTCTTTTCAATGCTCCACCTAAGGTTTTAAAAACTCTCTCTAACTTCCTGTTAAAAGCATTATCAGAAATCGGTTGATTAACCCCACTGTTATATCCTGTACCTCCATCTTGTAAAGTATTGGTATACATATGTTGATTCTTGTGCTCTTAGCAATTTTGTATTGTTGAGCAATAAATTGAAATTGAATTGAAATTGAATTGTGTTGACACGGCCAGCGCCCATGCTGTAGGCCTACTTCGACGACATCAGTGATGTCCCATGTGGGATTTGTAAACTTCAAGTCTACATAAACAGTCATTTCTGCATTTGGAAGCTGATGCCATGGCAATGAGGAACCGTTTATACCGACAGGTCGGCGCTGCAACCGGTGCGACCTAAGTCTACAGGATCAGTATCGCCAAAACTGGCGTTCCATGGTTGATGAGAATCCTAAATGCACAAATTACAGACTTTTTGCTGAGCACAAAATGCAGAACAGGGGCGGATCCAGGGGGGAGCAGGGGGTGCGCACCCCCCCCCTTCCGGGCCAGAGTGCCCTTTTTCGGCATAGGGTGCCTTTTCGGCAGAGAGTGCCTTCTTCAGCACAGAGCCGAAAAAGGCATATTCCATGCCGGGAAATGGCGTGAAAGCACTCTTTATTTTCAAACTTTTTTCCCCGATATTTCGCCTCTATAGGATGCCTCTTTCGGCAGAGAGTGCCTTCTTCGGCACAGACCCAAAAAAGGCATTTTCATGCCGGGAAATGGCGTAAAAGCACTCTTATTTTCAAAAATTTTTCCGGGAAAGGCCCCCGGACCCCCCGCCGATGGACTATGGCGCTCGCTGCTAGGGACTACGGCCCTTGCAGCGAAGATGCTCTTTAGACATATAACGAATTCGAATTCCGGGCTTCAAACGGAAATCGATGCAAATTTGAATCCGTTGTTTACATAGCATATGTTATAATGTTTGAATCGCATGCCCGCTGCACACGATAAAATTTTTCATCAATTTTGTTTAAATTCACATTCCGGGCCTATTGGGGGCTTCAATGTATAAACCCGCATGTAGGCCTTTATTGAGCATATTCAGAAAATTGAATGAAAAATTTGATCATGTACAGCGGGCATAATTTTCCTTAGGGTATTGCCATTTTGGCCCAGTCTGCACCCCCCCCCCCGTAGGCAAAATCCTGGATCCGCCCCTGCGAGAAATATCTTGTGACACTACCACAATCAGCTGGGTAGCCTTAACTAAAGTTACAACTGGAAACTCTCGCTTTCCTGCAGTTAAAGGTAGGAATTACGACAGCAAAGGAAAATTGGACCTGCTCATGCAGTTTGAGAACAATCAGATATAGGGGACGAATTTCATTATATACTAAATTGTCACCACTTCTTCAAAACAAGAAAGAAATATTTAAACAATTATTTCTGTCATCATATAAATACACTGAAATTTTCACAAATTATGAACACAGAGAGTAAGAAGAAACTAACGAAATTAGCTCTCATCTCTCATGTTAAACAAGATGACATTGTTGGTGTCGTATGGTTCCCGATGTACAGGTGCTTCTATGGTACATGAACCATACATTGATAGAGATCAACGTTGATAGAGATCAGATACATTGATAGAGATCAGGATACATTGACAGAGATCGGGATACATTGATTGATGGATTAAGATGAGGCCGATGGAACTTGAGCTCATGCCAAAAACTCATCCCGTGATTGACCTTGACCTTGATATCTGATCATCAAGGTCATTGCATAATCGAAATGGGCATTCTCAATAACCTAATTATGGGTGATACACTTAAATGTAAAATGCACTATAAGCCCACACATTATTATTATTATTATTATTTATTATTATTATATCATGCCTCTACTTCTACCACAGGCAGAGATATTTCAAATTATCAAGGTTGATATATCAAAATCTCATGATATTCCTATCACTCAGACACTTGAGCCTGAGAATTTTAACACAGTCAAGTCCTTGGATAAGTAGGCATGAACTAAGACTTGTTTCATGTTGCTTAGTTGACAATATAGCAAATTATCTCAAAATATCAAATTTGTGATATCGATATCACCATGACCCCAACATCTCAGATCAAAAGTAATCAGTCCATTCGATTCCTAGGGTATGAAAACCTAGGGGTAGAACCTGTTTCTGTTGATCTAGGTGTTAAAGGAGCCGAGTTATGGCATCAGATAAAAGCGTGACGGACAAACTATCAAGTCCGATATGTTGATTACATCATGATGGAGGCATCTGATGTTGAAAATGATTAGCTCATTGGATTGCCCTGGTTGACAAACCTAGGGGTAGGATGTGTTACCAGAGCTGTAGCTGTTGAAGGAGATAAGATATGAAGGCGTGACAGACGGACACACACACACACACACAGATACACAGACGCCATGACCAAAAACAATAAAATAATAATAATAATAATAATAATTCATTTCATAGCATGTCCTGCCATCCTTTCCTGTAAAATTGTTCCTGGCGTCGGGGCTGTGGCCTTGTCCATGTTCTGTGATGTTTCCACATTCTGTCCCAATACTGTATCCGATGTGTTTAGTGGCCGCGGCCGGGAAGACCGTCGTGCCTAGATTTTCTAATTATACACGTTCCCGGCAAGTTATAAAATACAATCCAACAAAAGGTCCCGTAGTAGTGAATGATATGCAATCCTACAAGGGTCATGTTCGACAACTACCTCGGGATGGGGATCACGTTTCATTTATGGGAAAAACGACATGGGACGTCTGACCAATGTGGTTATGTAAAGCTAGGCTTCAAGGACATTAATTTTGTTACGCCTGCGCGCTCTAGTTGGTGGCCGGGAACGTGTATAATTAGAAAATCTAGGCACGACGATCTTCCCGGCCGCGGCCACTAAACACATCGGATACAGTATGTTTCTCAAAGTTGTTCATGTACCTTTCTCTAAGGTCTGAATAAAATTCATTCATTCATTCAAGCGACGTCATTGACGTCGTTTTAAGTTGACGTTGCGTCATGAAAAAAATGAGCTCTACATTTTTCTACAAGAATATGAGCGCCATCGTACTTTTTTATTTTAAGGAAAAAAGCACCGAAAATGCAGAAATTTTCATCTGCTACAAGATTATGTAAATTTTAATACCAGGCGACCGAAAGAAAAGGGTTGTTTTCACGCCAGAACTAAATGGAAATGACGTTAGAAACAAGAAACTTCGGTCGCACCGCTCGCAGCGCCACGTCGTGACATTAGTTCGTCCGGTTCCCCGTTTAGTCATAAGCCGGTGTAACGTCTGCCGGTGTTGCCCATCTGTAAGTGTTCGCCTCCCATTGTGTGACGGAATAAGCTGCGACTTGACAATAGAGGACACACACAGAAACATGTCGATTCCCAAACAATAACACACATGAAGGGGGACACACTCACCCACAGAAACACTGGCAGATATAACACCTGCGGCAATGATGGCAAGGCAAAATAGCATGATCAACATCCAGTTATACTACTGGTCAAAATTATTAGAACACCTACCTGGTCAGAACACTTGAACAAATTCAAAATAAACAAAGAATACACATGTATGGTTAGTGTTTCAACACCTTCTGGCTCTAAAATATGGTGGTAGGTTATTTTCAAACTGTTTGAAAGCCCTGCATGGGCGCTCGTGCTGGACGTATTGGTATCTTGATGGCCCGTATGCACCACTGCGGCTTAAGCCAAAATTGAGCCAAAGTTGGAACCAAACTTGAAGTCAGTATGTACCAACTAAAGCTAAGCTTTAAGTCTGGCTTAAAGCCCGCAAAAACTTAAACCACGTCGGAGGTGGTTTTAGTTAGTTAGGGATTAAATAGCTCGTAACACCTCACTGAAGACGTGCCAATAACAGGCGCGGATCCGGAGGAGGCACTTCTTGCGCTCGCCTCCCCTTTTAGCCAACAATGACATGTGTAAAATCGACCGTGAAATTCTGGAATTTGGTGCAAATTTCACTGTCCTAGCACAGGGTACCCCCTCTTTTCCCGATTGCTGCAGGGTAGTGCCCCCTCTTTCCCCAATTCCTGGGTCTGCTCCTGCCATCAACGTGTCGACAAGAAAGTGGTGGATGCTCTTGATCAATTGCACACAGAGTAGATTCTGGCCCGGAATAACCCACTTAAACAATATCCCGTAGGAATTTCACAAACGGTTTCGTTTTGCCAAGGAGAATATTCTCCAAATCTTGCAGTTGATTGAGCGCGCGATACAGGGGCGGATCCAGGATTNGGGGGGGCGGTCACCATCAGCCACAGGCTGACCGAGTAGAGTCGCAAGGTGCGGTGCCACAACGGGGTGTCTGGGGGGCCTGCCCCAGAAAAATTTGAATTCCAGATGCACTTAGATACGATTCCAATCTGGGGGCATGATTTCCTCATCTATTTGCTCATTTTTTCGGAGTTAGTGACCCATTTTTTGTTGGTGCTCGAAAAATAGGGGGGGGGGGGGTGCGGCCCCCTCAGCCTCCCTCTGGATCCGCGCCAAAATTCTGGTCGAATTTTGCGTTGTCTCCTAACTGTGAGCCTGACAGTGAAACGTGTTTCGCCTGCAAGAGCTCATCCGTTACGAGTCAGTCGACGATTAAGTAAAAGTTGAGAAATAACTCAAACAAGAGAAGGGCATCGGAGCGATGTCGAAGGTTTCCGATGAGATCTTTACTACTATAGACTTTAGAGCTAGTTAAAGCGATGTACTCCAGCTCTGCAGTACTGCACATCGATAGTTCCTTTATTTCCCGCACGGTGGCAGCACTATATTTTATGAAGAATGGAATTCCAAGCGAGCCATCTCATTATAATAGTACGGAATTTACTACGACCAATCAGTACCGAGGAGAGTGACCATGGTGACATGATTGACAGTGTCACTCAGTGAGTGATGCCGACGGGACGAGTCCCGAGTCATCCGCAAAACCTGCAAAGGATGGTGTTGGCCGGGGTTCAACGATGTTCAGGAGGTACACTGCTAAGTCCTCATTAGTGCTACAACAAATTTCTGTCTTCACACGCCGCAATCTGGCTAAACTTGCAGCAGTGAGGCGAATTCTCTGGTCAGTCTTCCTCACACTTCGGATTTTTCCGCGCCATGTTTGTTGTTAGTCTGTCGATCTCGTTCTCGGAAATACCCCGTGAGATTTTGAAATTTTTCCGGCAGTAAACACAATGTCGCCCAAATTCATTGAAATAATATTAATAAAAGCTTTTTCATGAACGTTTTATTGTATAAAACGTAGACGATACCGTAATTTGATGGTTCAAAGGTGCTAGAAATCACACGAGATCAGTTTCAAGAATCCCGCCAGCTATGAATGAAATTGGGGAGCTATCGCGGGTCCCGATAGTTGAACGAGGTTTCATTTTCAACCTCGCGAGTACATCGCCTTAACTGGAACAGGGATTATTGGGTTCTCTTCTAAAACCTCAATGATATCAACCATGTCTGGCCACTTCGCCATGGTGAGCAACTCTGCATGCAGCTTGATCCGAAAGTTAAACCTGCCAGTGACCAGGTTTGACTTTTGGATCAGTTCAGACCTTGATCCTCAGTGGTGCATACCAGTTTTCGGTTGATCCCGAACTTGCCGCAGCTGCTCGTTTTATGTCACTATGGGGTACCCCTAACCCCAAATCGAGTCCCAGCTGCAGCCTAATCACTTAAATCGCAGTAGCTCCTCCATTTTTTATTTTAGGAGAGTGAAAATGTGACCTATACCCATGTTTATCCATATCATCATCCAGAAAAAGAGGTTTGGAATAGCTTTGAGCATTCAGTATACCCCATTCAGCGCTACCCTTACCCCATTCATATTTTGGGGGCTCACACATACTTTAAAGGCTGAAAACTCTCCTCCTATGTATCATAGAGCCATGAAACCTTTACCTACACCTAGGTTTTCACACATTTTCTGCTGAAATAATCATATCTTATTGGCTTAAACCCACCCTATGTACCCGAATCAGGGGTACCCCTACCCCGAGCCCGTTTTTGGAGCCCATATAACCTTAAATGGCCCATAACTGGCCAAGTGTGGGTTGGAGAGTAATGAAAATCATGTCCACACCTAGGTTTTCACCCATTTCCTACTGAAATAAACATAGTATGTTGAGCCACATGCACTCTATATACCCAAACCAGGGGTGCCCCTGGATTTATTTCCCCAACAGACGACGCACTTTTACATGTTTTCCATCATTACAATAACATACAGTGCAAAAACATTCAGATGGAGTCATCACTCCTCTGAACCGTAGTATAGACTACTTTATCATGTGCCCCTACCCCGGTACCTCTTTTCGAGCCCATAATAACTTAAATGGCCCAAAACTTGCCCAATGTGGGTCGTAGAGTCATGAAAATCATGTCCACACCTATCAATTTCTCACTGAATCGGGTCAATATATGAAAAACCTGGAACAAATTGCAACAAAATGTTTTTTTGATGGTTTCTGGTAGTTGTCGACGTTGGACAACAACATATCAGAAATCGCACGACCGGAAAGTCGAAAAAAACGTTGCCATAGCAACTACACTAGGTTTCATTAAAAAATGATTTTTCCCTTATATTTTCGCTGATTGCGGTCGTTTTTGGACGAATTTTTGGAACAATCATACACATCATCCAACACTTTTTTTGATACATCGCCTATTTACTTTACTTTCCTGGTTACCATGGCAACGGTTCTCCACCAATTTTAATGAGTTGCATTACTCTTTTATCGCCTAGATTATCTGAAGTCACTGACAGTCACGCTGTTCCATCCATAATCTAAAGGTCCGTCACGACCTATTCTGGGAAAAAGAAAAACTTTCTGCCATATTTTAATGAATTATTGACCAATGGCAATAGAAATTGGTGGATGCAACAAACATCTTATATGTGATATTTTGTTGGTGCCATATTATTTATTTGATCAATTTTGTTGCCATGGCAACTGTTTCTCTAAGTTCACGCCATTGCAGTCTTGAGCACTATAACTGAATTCCTAAACAGATGCTAAAATGGTTTCCCTCTTATACATGTATTCTTACGAGAAACCTGAGTTTTAATTAAGCCTACTATTCCGTCTATTGTTGACTTAATTGCGTCTTGTCTAACAGCAAGAAATTAATATGGTTACCATAGCAGCAACAAGATTGACATTGGCTGTAAAATGGTGGTAAAATACACAAACCTTCGTATCGTCTCTTCCACACTGTATTTTTCTTCAGAATTTGGCCAATATATTGCATTGGCAGAGATCCATCGCTTTGATGTGGAAAATTGATTTTTTATAATCAGTCGTTTACATGGTTACGGTGAAATAAATTTCCTGTATGCATGAATATCTGATAGAACCAAAGCTAACTGAGTAGAATTTGAAGTCAAACCAGTTTTCCCCCTCGAAACTTCGTTGGCAGGCTATTCTATTAGTCTTCACATTTTGCTGTTGACTATTTACACGTGTAGTTTACGGTGGAAAATTAAGTATTTTCTATTTCATCCGTTGCCTTTTAAGGCATGAACATACTACATCAGCTATGCATATCCAAGGTCAAACTCGTCCCCAGTGGGTTTACGTTCCACAAAATCAACTTTGATCCACTTTTTAAAGGATTATTCCCCTGAAACATCTTTTATAAAAGGACCACCCCATCACTGTTTGTGGCGGAAATGCATATTTTCGTTGATTTCTGAGTTGACTTTGACTTTTTACCTTGACCTTGACCTCTAATGGGCATCTAATTATCATAATTGTTTAGAGCGCATCAAGAAACCTATATGTGGACACCAAGATCTCATTTCTACTGCTATGCAATCAAGAGATATGGCAAAATATTATCATGACAAAATCTTCAAAAAATGGTTGCCATGGAAACATAATGGAGATTTACAAAAAAAATGGAGATTTACAAAAAACGACCACTCGACTAAACAAGCAATAGTGAATAGTTCTCTCGTTCCTCCCTCCTGTAGACGAAACCCTTCCCAGCGTCTGGACTACAGCTGAAAAGATAGGTTAAAATGTGTCCTCTAAGAATATTTCGAATGCGTTGCCATGGCAACAAAGGACCGGGTTTCTCTGTTGTTCACCATGATAACAGTAAAATCCAACTACAATGTACCATAGTGTGATAGTTTCAGAACTTACAGGGCCTGTCTATGTGGTGACAATGAAAATGTGTTTAGAACCTGAACCTGTATACAAAAACTTTCAATGGTTGCCATGGAAACAGAATGGAACACTACAAGCATATTAAAACAGACATAAAATGTTAAAATTTCCATCATTTTTCATTTTGGTAACCACTATAGTAGGAAAACGATGTGTATTACATCTAAAAATATGGATACTGGGATCTCATCGGCCAAATAAGGCCATTTTGGAGCATATCAAACGGTTGCCATGGAAACGGTGTTCCACCAAATATTTTTCGGCCTATTTTTTTCCTGTAATAAAGATAGCCATGGGGTATCCAAAAAACACAACTTCGTTCATGTTGCAATTAGTGGTGGGTCATCTCATATTTTTACTAGCCTACTAGATCTTAGGCCCATATGAACACCCACCAAAGACCAAAAAGATTCGTCGAAAAATAAAGGTGCTAGAGCGCTAACAAGCCAAAAGTTTACGGACTAACGCACGACAGACCACCACACAATGACCCCAACCACAGCTTAAAGCCCAACAGTATGCATTAGGTGACTCTTTCTCCCTCCTCACCTTGATAAGACTGGTCTCCTGTCCAACCTATATATAGCCAGTGATAACACCGGGGCTGGACTGATACTATGTTGACACAAAAAATGGCCGCCCTAGGTTGCAGTACACAGTTAGCTTTGTATTGGTCCGCATGTATACCCCATACGATAGTGCGTATAAAAAAGTCGATTTCTTTTGATTGAGATGTGGCAGGTGTGTAGGCGCAACTGTTATGAGTTTGTCGTCGGTTGCTTGATTTTTGAATAGTAGAAGCAATACTGAATCTGTCAGTATTTGAATATTGTCATATCTGTGGATGTGGACAATGTATGACCGTCAGTAAATGGGCCTGTCGTCTAGGCCAGTTCCAGGAGGTGGCTCCCCTGGTGGCNGTAATGTGTTCAGGGGACCCCCCTGAGTCACACTAGGGTGGGTGGCCTTTGAGATTTTTTGCAAGACGCCGAAAAATTGACTTTGAAGTTGAGGACACTGACTTTAGCATTGGACCCAAGAACTGACCATGACTGAGCGTTGTACAGGAGAATGGGATGCGATGTACAGCTAACTTTTGAACGGTGGGATTTACACCCCATAAATGTATTACCAACAGATAGAAACATGGTGGCTCTTAATCAAATAAGCATGTTTTTTATAGTTTCTAACTAGTTACGTGATCGGAAACAGCGTTTTTATGTATTTTGACCCATTTTCTGTTAATTTACATAAAAAATTCATTTCTTTATTACATAACTACTAAAAACAATTAAGAACATGCTTATTTGATTAAGAGCCACCATGTTTCTATCTGTTGGTAATACATTTATGGGGTGTAAATCCCACCGTTCAAAAGTTAGCTGTACATCGCATCCCATTCTCCTGTACAACGCTCAGTCATGGTCAGTTCTTGGGTCCAATGCTAAAGTCAGTGTCCTCAACTTCAAAGTCAATTTTTCGGCGTCTTGCAAAAAATCTCAAAGGCCACCCACCCTAGTGTGACTCAGGGGGGTCCCCTGAACACATTACGAGGGGGTGGCCTTTTACAGCAGTCGGTCCCCCATTTTCACCAAAAATGGGGTTTTGCCCCCTGGGTATGGTGTGGTCTGCTGGCTTTAAACCTGGCGTCCACTAGGGCGCGGACAAGAGGCGGAATGCAAAATTAGTAAATCCGCATTCATTCAGCAACCTTTCTGCATATTCTTGAAAGATTCTGTTCACTGTCTTTTATCATTCCTAAACATTTCCTGGCATTTCTGCACTTTCGGATAGGGAAAAATGCCCAATAGTCGTTGACGTGGAAAGAGGGCCGAAATGAGACACAATTTGCTTCCGCACCCTTCCCAGTGTTGTCGGCGCTCTAATGGACGCCACTCATTCGCGACCACAGATCGAGTTCTGAAATGGATCGAAACGCCCCTAACGGTTGGTTATTTTCCAATACAGGGATCGCACCGATTAAAGTCCGCATAGCCTCAGGTACTGGTGATGGGAAGACGTACGGGCGACTAGAGGTGTCCACAGATGGCTCGACTTGGGGGACAGTCTGTGATACTGATTGGGATGATAAAGAAGCCAAGGTCGTGTGCGGGCAGCTAGGGTTTCGTTTGGGCTGGGTAAGTATCAGTGTCTTCGAGATGTCGCTTTACTCAATGTTTGGGGTTGTGAAAGCTTCCATCGTCAAAAATGATTTGAGGTTTCTCAGAAGAAGGCTTTCGCTACTCTTGTTGGGAGAGGGGGGTTTCAAATAGGTTGTTTCCCATTCAATTGTAGGGTAATAAGAATTCAACTTATGGTAAAGGTACAGGCCAGATACTTCTTGACAAAGTAGTGTGCAAGGGAACTGAGACTTCTCTCAATCAGTGCGGCCACAGTGGACGGGGCAAACACGCCTGCGATCACGAAAGCGAGGCTGGCGTACATTGCCACAACTCAACAGGTGAGAAGACAGTGCATTGCATGGAATCTGCTTTCGGTCAAATCAACTTCTTTTCTATCAAAATCACACTTCGGCGAAAGTATCCCGTAAGCGCAATGGCAGGATGATTGCCTTAGCATTACTTACAAACATTCCGTTCTTGTAACGTCGAAACCTTCACTTTTCCAGCGTACGTTCCATCACACGCAGACGGTATCTACGGCCCAGTGATGGCGTTCAAGAGCAACACTTGGATGCCTGTATGTGACACTGGCTGGACAGACCAAAAAGCCAAAGCCATATGCACTCAGCTTGGCTTCAAGACAGGATACGGGTTCTGCTGCTCAACCTTTTCCAATTGGTTGGCGAGTCCTTCGACTTCCACTAAAGCCTTAACGGTTGGAAATTGCCCTGCTACAGCCAAGAAAATAGAAGACTGCGCATCTGCTGAATTGACCACGAATACGTGTGGTTTCCAACACCAAGCATCAGTGTTGTGCTTAAACCAGAAACCAGGAACGGACGGTCAGTCGCTATCAACGGTCCTAAATAGTTCAGGGCCACATTTAGATGAGGCAGCGGGACAGCTGCCCCCCCCCCCCCCAAGTCTGGTGAAAAACTATCGTAATTGTTAAAGCCTTGTAACTGCGGCAGTTATGATTTAGCTTCGACTGACGCTGTTAGGAGTCCAGACCCTGCAGCACATTTGGCTTGCTTCGAGAGACGGTTTTAACCCTGTGCTTCTGCCAGTATCGCCGATGCCACGCTGATCATGTTGCGGATGCTGAACTGTCCAGCATTTTTGCACACTAGAAGTATCCAACGCCGTTAACTTGTTGTTTGTAAACTGTTGGAATTTACTGTATCGGGAAACCAGTGGTGAAACTGAAACTGAGACTGAGACTGTTGTATCGTTCTTTGTTTCAGAATTCAAAGTCCGACTAACATACAAAGGTAAACTGAGCGACCAATCGGGAAGGGTGGAAGTGAGACACAAAGGAAAATGGGGAACCATTTGCAGCACGGATTCAACCGATGAAATAGCAACTGTAGCCTGTAAAGAGTTGGGCTACGCTGGTGGTTGGGGGCTCGGACACCGGAAAGGCGTACCTGACCTGATGATCTGGATGAGCAACATCACTTGTGATGGAACGGAGAAGTCCCTGAAGGACTGCAAGTCGAATGGGATGGGAAAGGTTGGATTCTGTGACCATAATAGTGATGTGAATGTCTTGTGCTACGAATGGGCCTATGCCAGTAAGTAATTTGGCGACTGGACGATCGCAAACAACTTGATTGTACATAAAGGCGGGAACATCGCAACCTAACTACCTTTCAAAGCGGAATTCCTAGCACAGCACATCCTTCGATAGAAATGGTGGCCGCTGAGCCGAAATAATAGGCCTGCTGGCCACAATGCTTGCAAGCTGCTTCACGTTATTTCAAACTCAGCGTTGGCGATCTGCGAAACATCTTTGCTGCTGATCATCAAACCTGAGTTACGATACATTTTGCCTGGCATCCTACATTCTTCCACCTCGCTCATTCATCTCTCCGCTATCATTCAGATGTTGAATGCAGAATGACAGTCCTTGGTGCCGAGTATGCTGGAACAAAGAGCACGACTAGATCAGGAAAAACCTGCCAAAGATGGGACTCACAGTCTCCCCATAAACACAGCTCCAACAGTTCTATACAGTTCCCAGAGAATGATCTTGCCGACTCCAAAAATTACTGTCGGAATCCTGGGGGGTGGGAAAATGAATTGTGGTGCTTTACTACTGACAAGAATAAGCGATGGGACTATTGTGATGTTCCCCTTTGCAGTAAGTATGAAGCACAGGGTGTTCCAAAAATATGCCTTCTATAGATCATCAAAGAGACAAAGGGGAGCGAGTGTTCCACTTAGGTGATAGGACCGATCGTCAAACCACTGCAGGTCCAATGAGAAATGTAACTTTCCCCACTTCACTTTTCCATCTGAAATTAACGAATTACTATATTGAACTTCGTAGAGGTACAATACATGTAAAATCAAAGACTCGCAAATTCACGAACCAGTTGTTGTTGTTTTGTGGTTTGTTGATGTACGCAAAAGTTTTTTATGTCTTCATGCTTGTGTAATGCGGGTATTTCAGAGTCAGACAAATGCAAGCTTACAACAAAGGGAACTCACTATGCTGGTACTGTAAGTAAAACCATTGGCAATAAAACTTGTCAGCGATGGGACTCCCAGTCGCCTCATAGGCATCCTTTCACCGAACGCTTTTCTTTCCCTGAGCGAAGTGTCTCCAAGGCCAAGAACTATTGCAGAAATCCGGACGGTGACCCCAAAGGAGTATGGTGTTATACGACGTCGGCTACACTAATCTATGACTACTGCAAGGTTCGCTATTGCGGTAAGTAACCTACCTTAATATACTCAACCCTTCCTGTGAAACTCGGCCCATTCACGGTCCTTACTGTCAGATGAAGGTCGACAGAGGAGATCGTTTCGGACCCCTTTGCCGAGTGGATGATATCTTCCCATGATCTTACCCATCTGCTTGGGGTACTGGAAGATTTCGTTTGGTCAGGAAGGGGTTGGGTTTGTTCGGTGATGAAGTGGCCGCAGTAGTAGCCCTACTTCGGCGTCGATTTTATTTCAGCGTTGCAGGGTTTAATTGATGATGATGTGATTCCGAGTAGTTTCAACCAACTGGCCAAGATGTCCATCTGCGAAAAGTTCGCCCATAGACCGTTCTCAAATTGACGCAAACAAGAAAGATCTGCGCACTTCCGCCGAAATTTCAACCATAACCTCGATCTGAAGCTGAATGACGTGACGCAGACAGCCCTGTGACAGTGACGTCGACGACGTTGCGTCAGACTCGACCATTGCTGAATAATGGATTGCGTCACGTCACCCGGTTTCAGATCGAGGTTATGGTTGAAATTTCGGAGGAAGTGCGCAGATCTGGGAATTTGAGAATGGTCTATTCGGTTACATTACGATGGGCCGGCAATGGTTCATCACACTTTACACGTTTTCCAGCTTTCCACAAGTATTGCAAGCAGACACCAATGGGGCGAGAGTATACCGGCACCCTGTCAGTATCAAGGCACGGATTCCCTTGTAAATATTGGCGACAATTCCCGTTCTTGTCGCCGAAGCAGTTTCCAGAACATGATAGGAACGCAGCTAAGAATTATTGCCGCAATCCCAGACAAAAACCTGGAGGACCGTGGTGTTATGTCTCGTACAATGGCATGATATATTATGATTACTGCAACGTTCCAAGATGCAGTAAGTAACGTACAGTCTGATTTGTTCATTCCGATCAACAAACGTTCTGATTGGTCGAGCATTTTAAGTGGTTTTTTTGATGAAAACTGGTTAGTATGACCTTGGAGGAATTATACTGACAGGAGGAACAGCGAGCTAATTGCCCCTCTATAATCCCTTTTTCACACCTCCCCAAACAATGGAACACAAAGGCCCGCAGTGTTTGCACAGCAATTAAGTCTGCTCGCTTGAAGTGATCTGCGGTACCGACGCAGCCCGGATTGTCACTGCCATCTAGCGTGAGCTGGCGGTACTATGTGCCGGTATTCGAACATTCTGCGGTCTGAAAATGCACTGTTTACATGGTTTATGTCGGCAGAATACCTGCGCACTTCTAAGACCAGGAAAGACGAAACTAAGATCGGTATTCTAAGCTTTCATCATGCAAATCGAACAAAATTTACGCACTCTACGCCATTTTTCGTGCAATGACATGGATGTCCAAAATGTTGGAGGCTGGTTGATTCAAACTGTAATAACTTTATTTCTCATAAAGTCCTGAAGTTGGCATAAAGTGATCTTAAAAGATGAGATTTTGATGATTCTCATGATATGCAGCAGTGGGGCGTCGAATGGCGTCGACGACGTTGATAGTGTTTGAAAATCGGCCTATTCTGCCTGTTCTGAGCCGCCATCTTCATTCCACTTCCAAATTGCGCTAGGTTTATGAACGATAGCGCCGCAACTGCTGGGTCGAATTTGCAGTCCCATACATCAATCAATTTGTCTTTCTTGCCAGTATATTTATAATTCAAGTTTCATGGCGATATTCCCACTACTTCTCGATATTTTGACCCGTTTGTAACACTTGCGCGCGAGTTTGCGAACAAAGTGTAGTTCTACGATTTGTCCGCTGCGAGCGCTGTGTATTGCGTGGTTGCGTCGATTTTTCGTAGGGGTGGGTAGCAACCCCTACGTTCACGTGTTCAACCGAACTTTTTTCCCGTGAGATTGTGTGCTTGAAATGTGGATGTTTTCTGTTGCTAATGTAATTTTATTCATCTGACGGACAATAAATCTCTGCCATCATGGAATAAACTGAGGTCATATGAGAACTCTCTGAGAGGCTTGTCTCCCCCGAACAAATAGGCTGATCTTACGAAAGTAGCCGAAGCTTCATCGGAAATTCCGAAGTCGCGGACTCACTCATGCGGTGTGTTTGTTTAGTAATTAGCACCTCGTTAACACCTCGTTAAGCCCATACACAATAGGGATCGGCGGTGGCGATGATGAAACCTTTGAAGTGACCTCGCTGTTCCTCCTGTCAGTATAATATGACGATCAAAGAATCCGACTGTGAGCGATTGATGGATTTCATGACTGTGTGTAGATAATAAATGGGATGGGCACGCTTCTATTTCAGACAAAATAAAAGTAAGGTTGATGGGAGGAAAGGAACATAGCCATGGTGGACGAGTTGAAGTAGAATATGATGGAAGATGGGGGACCATTTGTGATCGCGATTGGGATGATATGGACGCCAGAGTCGTCTGCAAGCAACTTGGCTACGCTGACGGCAAGGCCAACAGAACCACCTACAAGGGCAAGGCCTCTGGACCGGTTTGGTTCGACAGGATGCAATGCTCAGGGAATGAAACATCCATCGAGAAATGCCCAAGTTCAGGAATGTGGAAGGTGACTGATGACCAATGTACAGATCACAGCCTAGACGCTGGGGTCCTCTGCTTCAATGACGGTATGTCTTTCATTATTTTCAGACTTATAAAGGATGTGGTGACTGTGATCTCAAGCAACTTTGCAGGGTTGCTCAGTGATGATTTGTTTGGTATTCTAACATACGCCTATCACTAGTATCAGATGACTAGGTGGAAAGAAATTTGACGGTGAATATTATAGTTCAATTATTTGATTATTTGGAGGGAAACGCCCAATTGATTTCGTTATGTGACTCCACAGAATAGGGCCGACTCAACAATTAGGCTCATCATATAAGCTTACTTTACAGTAAAGCTGCGGTACGGCTATGAGAAACCGGAAAGGGCCATCGGGGTTGTCCATCTGTACAACAATAGCATCTGGCAGAAGCAGTGCGGAAGTACATGGAATGACACTGCAAGCAAAGTGGTCTGCCGAGAACTCGGGTACAGCTATAGCAAAACGCTGTGCTGTGCCACCTACGGGCGTGTTCTCGTAAACCCGTCGAAGTTCATGTATTACCCCAAATGCCACGGATACGAATCGAAGATAACCGAGTGCACATTCGTCGAAGGAAATTGCCCAAATTTACAGACTAACTATGCTTCTGTGATGTGCAGCCAAACTCCCTTCAATGGCAAGTATCGGCGAGGAGTTGGCCTGCAGACTTCGCTCATGATATGGTGTAGAAACATAGGCCTACATACTCTAGAATCACCGATCACAGCCGATTCTGAATCGGGATTTTCGCAAAGCCCCCTAGTCCAGGAAAAATCATCCTGAGAATATCAGGGCTATGTCGAATTAGCGGAACCAGCGGAAACAACGGAACCAGCGGAACTTGAAGGAAAAACATAATTGGTTTTTAAATAATAACTGCACTGTTCAAATCGAATTGTTAGGCGCCGAAAAAACTAGGTCTACGGTAGGCCTAGGCCATGTAGGCCTACCGGTAGCCTAGCCTAGACCTAGCATGCCTAGGGCCTACATGCCTAGGGCCTCAATTCGCACATCATGACTGCAGCCGCGCGTTGCTTACCAACACCGAGTTGCGTGTTGCTTTCAGTCAACAGCTAAACGAAGCAACAACGAGTCACGTGTTCGTTCTATCGGCTGCAGACCAGGTTCCGCTGGTTCCGTTGTTTCCGCTGGTTCCGCTAATTCGACATGGCCGAATATCAGGCGTTCTTAGTGCTCGCTACCTTCGTCGCTGCACACAAACCTCTGAGAGAATATGCGTGAATCGGTGGAGTATCAAAGCCATTCCAGCAAATGTTCATCCCCACCATCTCATCCCAAGTAGGCCGGTGATTGTTACACATGAACTACGCAGGTAACAAAGCTGACCCAGCAAGTCAACATGAAATAAACTCCTGTTTCGCGACGTGTGGCCTGAGAATGATATACATTCTGTGCGATGAATGTAGGATAGGCTGAACTCAACTTAGATTGAATCCAGCGGTGTAGGATAGGTTAATTGCCTGGCATAACTAGGCTTGGTGTGTCAGCTGCTTGGCTGTGAATATTACAAGGGCCGCTATACATGTATACGTGTAACTGATCTCTAGTTAGGCTGAGGTGGGGAAGCTGAGGTACTTCAGCACTGTGTTGTGCGTGACACTACGGTACAATCTAGGCCTACGTGTAATGCCTGTCTTAAGGTGACTCAGAAATGGCGTTCGCTGATTGGGCGCATTTCCTCAGGCGCCAAATACCCCAGCAAATCAAGCGAAATCTCAGGGGTTTCTCTGCGGTGACGAAGGGAGCGAGCAGTAAGAACGCCTGATATTCTCAGGATGAGGAAAAATATGATTTGACCTAATTGCAACAGAATTTTTGCATTATATGGTTTAGTATGCCCCTCTTCTAAACATCACATAAGAAGTCCCTTCAAATCCGACCCCCCGAAGTGCCCATAATTGGTATTTATTTGAGATCCTACATTAACTCCTATTACAATGTTTATGACCTTCTATTACAAGTTCAAGTGTGCATGTACTGCTAACTTTTTTCTCGTTCGTTTTAGACCCTATAAATGTATTACCGATAGATAGAAATATGGTACCTTTCAGTCAGTCAGGCATGATTAGAACATTGTTAAACTCGTATTTGTTGTAAAAACGGCAAATTTGTTGATTTTGGGCAAAATATGACGTAATATGTCATTTCTACAACACAGCGACAATATATAATGTTCAAATCATGCCTATCTGACTAAGAGGTGCCATATTTCTATCTATCGGTAATACATTTATAGGGTCTAAAACGAACGAGAAAAAAGTTAGCAGTACATGCACACATGAATTTGTAATAGAACTCCATAAACATTGCAACAGGAGTAAGTGAAGGATTTCAAATAAATACCAATATTAAGGGCACTTCGGGGGGTCGGATTTGAAGGGACTTTTTATGTGATGTTTGGAAGGTTATACTAAACCATATAAAGCAAAGAGAAATTCTGTTGCAATTTGTTCTTGGTCCCCCCTTATTTTCGATAAATATCCTGGGCTACCCGAAAAGCCAACGCGAATGCCAAACCCATTGTTCGGTGCCACGAAGAGAGCACCGAACAAACGGACAGATGTTTGCGTTTGCTTTTCGGGCGGTACATAGCTGCTCTCTGACATAAAGCAGTCAGTTCGGGGATGGCGGCCCCAGCAGAGTTCACGACGCCATTTTTATTACATGTAGTAGGCTACATGTAGGCCTACCTTCCATCCTGTATTTTGCATAGGCCGGTGTATTTACCTGACGGTCGTGTACGCAGTGAGGAAAATTGATACTGCGTACCCGACGGTCGTGTACGCAGTGAGGAAACATTGTACGGAGTACACGACTGTCGTGCGTGGACTGTGTAATGCGAATTTGGGGGCCCGACGGTCGGGTCAGGGACGATCGATTTCTTCACTGGGTGCACGACCGGTCGTGGCTGCAGTGAAGAATCTATGGTCCTAGGTAGGCCCTACACGACGGTTCGTCCGTCATGTTTGAGCTTGGAGACTTTAAATTGGACCCTTTACAGTACAGTAGCCTACCGCCTGTGGCTGGCTTACCCCGACCATAACCATTCGGGAGCCGATCTAATCCTAATCCTGACCCCCACCCAACCTCCTGTTGCACACTCCTACAGACCATGTCCGCTAACAACTCTTCAAACCACTACCGAGGCGGGAAATCGAACGACGTCACGGTCGCATATCGAAATGTGTTTTTCCTCAGTGCGTACACGACCGTCGGGTAAATAGTTAGTGCGTTTTGCATATCGATCATTTCAGCTTTTGAGATCGAAGTGACTGGAGCAGCGTCGATTTCGGCCAACTACTCTGGCAATGTTTATGCGATCTTTTCTGGTGTGATGGGCTACATTTGTCGCAACGGTTGGGGTGACGCAGAGGCAACAGTCGTCTGCAAGGGTCTTGGATACAGGGGCGGTGTGGCTCTTCAGCATCATGTAGACAAAAAACTCGATATACCGGTACTGATGTCGGATTTCAGATGTAAGGGCACTGAGAAACATCTCCAGGACTGTCCCTACAAAAATGCATCAAGTTGTTCGACACCCTTTCTATATTCAAAGCAGGCAGGGGTTCTCTGCTACGAAAAGTCAGGTAAGTAGGCCTACGGTTTGTTGGTCCAGGAGTATGTAGCAACCAAACTTGATATCAATGAAATGGTCCATGGACCATGTGCTCACTGGGTTGGATATAATAGTATAATGACAGAAGGAGGTAAATATCATGAGCAATCTGGTCAAGTAGGACTTTGATGATTTTTGGGTTATGCCACCTGGCGGCCATATTGGATGTCCGATCGGGCCAGAACTTCACATGCACATAAAGGTCATCTCCAGGGGGCCACATAGCACATTGGAGCGCTTGGGGTCAAGTCGTTCTTGAGTTACAGCATGACTTTGATGATTTTTGGGTTACGCCACCTGGCGGCCATACTGGATGTCCAATCGGACCGAAACTTAGTATTTTTTAAGGTACCCCTCCAATGCATGTTTGTGCAAGATATGAAGTCGCTTGGTGAAATAATGACAAACTGTGACAGGTTCGTTACTTTTATCGAACTTTGACCTCTGTGACCTTGAAAAGTAGGTCAAATCAAAAACCCGTAATGTATGTTATGTATCCTTATTAGCTACACCTATGATAAATATTTGGAGATGATCTGTAGTCATTAGTTCAGGAGTTATTGCACTTTTTGTGTTTCCTCCACCTGGTGGCCAAGCTAAGAGTCGAACTTGGTGTCATGGGTCATCTGACCTAGGGGTATATATACACCAAGTTTCAGATCAATAGCTCCAGCGGTTACGAAACGTGCTCTGCTAACAGACGACGGACGCTGCAGCATCGTAAAAGCTCACCCCAGTGAGCTAAAAAGGAAAGTCCCATCGGCTATATGGAGTGGCACTGCAATTTTGTATTTCGTCTATTTGACTTTGAACTTCAATGACCATACGTAGGAAGATACGATGTCGCAGAGGCATACCTCAGATTATGTATAATGCCCGACTCTAAAACCATATTCAACTTCTATAGGTTTGAAATTCCGAATCGTCGAGAAAAAGCCAGGAGAAGGGCGCGTCGAAATCCAGTACGATGGTGTCTGGGGCACTGTGTGCGATAGTATTTGGTCAAACTCTGATGCGCGAGTGTTCTGCCGACAAAATGGCTACAAAGATGGGACCGCAGTCAAGTAAGATAATGATCCTATGGTGGGGCATTTAGAGTGAAACAGGTTTTGAACTTGGTCGAATGGATGAGGTGTCTTATCAAACTGTTCGGACCTGCGGTTGCTTCATCAGGAGACTGACGCGTAATGATTCACCTGTTTGTCAATAGGTCTGTGGTGTGAAGAAGTTTTATCTTTTTGGGCATTACTGGTGGCGAATACAGCATTTTCTTGTCGTGTGTCTTTCAGGGGAGCACGTTATGGTCGCGGAACGGGCCCAGTCTACATCACCGGTTTTTCGTGTAGCGGGGTGGAGTCTTCAATTCTTCAATGCATCAACTTTGGATGGCGGTCCAGGCTATATTCGAGCTGTATGGACCACTCCCGTGATGCTGGGGTCATATGCTCCCACAATGGTAACGTTATTCTACAATCACTGTTGTGGGCCTTATAGGACAACTAGGGGAATTATCCAGTAGAAGAGAAATGAAAGAAATTAACCAACCTTAAAGCGAATCGACAGTCGTTTTGTAAACAGAAGGATGATGTTTGTAAACATTGCCCTCACAGCCAATCAGAATGCGGGAAATGAGTGTTTGTAAACAAAGATTCGTCCCCTTTTGCATTCAATTTTTTTGGCTGACACATCGCTTTAATGTTCTACACAATGTTATCTTTATGAAAGTCCTAAGAACAAGCCACAAGACTGAATTTAATAATATATTGACTTGAACATAGAAGAGTCCAGGCGGGTCACTGCTATACTGGACTTCATGTTACTTAGGGGGAGTAACCCTGGAGATTGCGGGGACATTACAGAAATTATTAACCACCTTTCTATTATGTGGCCTTATTTTCTCATGTCTTTCTTTCTTGATTTATAAATTTCAGCGTCGTTTAGTTAAGTTTTCTTAGGCTCCCCACAGTGGCCTAACTGTGTCAGTATTGATGTCATATTGGTTTCATTGGTTTAATCTTGGAGGAATTATACTGATAGTATAATTCCTCTAAGGTTTAATCAAACTTGGGCTCTTCTACCTATTTTTTGGTTCAATGTATCTTATTATTTTCTTAAGCACATGCACATACTAGCACGAAACGCACACTCTGTAACTTTTGTTGTTACAAATAAAAGTCTAATAATAATAATATAAAATGGCCAAATTTTATTTTACAAAATTTGACAGGTTTCGCTCAGCAATGGGATACAGAGAGAAATGAGGATGATCACGTGACTTACATATCAACTGACCGAAAGTTGGCAATGGTCATCATAAATGTCACGTGACCACCCGAAATACAGAAAAATAAACATCTAATGATGTAACATGACTTGCGTGGGACAAGCCCCACCCCCGCCCCATCGGTGACAACATTAAACATATGAACCTGAGGGGGCGGAGCGGAGGAGGTGGATTAAAGATAAAAATTTGTTGCCGGTCTGTGCCGATGAAGTGCGGTCAAAAGAATGGCCGGAGAGGCTAGTTACCACGTGGTATCTGCGGATATACAGGCCTCTGATTGGCTGAAACAAATGCGTGGCTACAACTCTGATTAGATTACATAACTTCCGCCGGCCAGTAAAACAGAGACCACACTGTTCGAATTAGCAATTCTAGCCTGCTGATGACTCAGAGCTAAAGTAGACAACCGATGATTTTTATTCCAAATATACACCCTAATGCTACAACAATGCATTTAATCCACAAACGAAGGAAGCTCATGGACGCAGCCAAGTTTCTGTTTCTTTTCACTATCTCTCCTCCAATAGATAGATATTTTGAAGCTTCATACATATCATAACCCTTTTGGATCTTAAGCTTATACTACGGTGTGGAGTCCACGACAGGCTACTGTCGCCGGCTGTGTTGGGTCTTTTACTTGGCATAGACACTCAGGTACAAGGGACCACGGCTTTGAGTCTCATCCGACAGACTCTAAGGGCCATATTCATAAAGGGTGTTTAGCCTAATCAGCGTACAAATTCTGCATTACACAGGTTAAAGGCCTAGAAAACTATTGTTCTGCCTTCTGTATGCTGCCTGATCTCTGGCATTCACCCACAAGATGATCACACGCGTCTAACTTTCCTGCGGCTCAGTGTGGGAGCACAAAAGAACGTGTTGGGCAAATTCTAGACAAGCCTGCCTGATCGTTTAACTTTTCCTTTGTCCTCTTGGGCTTAGACGCAGGAAGTTGTACGCGTGTGATTATCCTGCGGGTAAATGCCTCTGGTGAAGCACCATACAGACATCAGACAATAGTTTTCTAGGCCTTTAACCTGTGTAGTGCAGAATTTGTACGCTGATTAGGCTAAACACCCTTTATGAATACGGCCCTAATTGGTTCACAGCTTTTTCACTTACACGTCCTGGCCGGGGATCGAACCCACGCACTGACCCTGTTAGAATTGAAAGTCAAGCGTGTTAGACCGCTCGACCACCAGGCCAATGCTGAAGAGCATGACGTATCGGGTGCAATCACGTGACCGGCTACCCCATGCTGTTTGCACAATGTCAGCATGGCCAGGTGACAGCGAGAGGTTTGTTTGTGTGATCGTTTTTGTGTCAAGTCCAAGTTGTGTCGGATTACGCGAGTGATGATAGATTCCATACACGTAGTCAACTGAATGACAAAGTGACGGCAGAAGTTTGGCAGAGAACAAACATGTGGTTTGGAATTGGATAATCATTCGATCACAATACACTGAAGAGGCACTGGCACACAGGGATCGTCGTTGCACGTGTGACGTCACTCCCGCAGGAAATATGAAGCAATATGGCAGTGACCATGAACTGTAAAAACGTCAGGTTAAATATACTATTAAAAAAAGGTTAAGCGCCACTTGTGAATTTGTGCAAAACTTTTTCATGTGACAGTTCTTACAGCTAAAAAATGGTGTGATGTAACTGTCCTGTACGACCTCAAACACACTGTTATGAATTAGAAATGTGGTAAGTTTCAGTTGATGCATAACGTTTTCGGAAGCAATGCCTGAAACAGAATTATGAGTTATGAAAAAAGTGGTCTTTAACTTTTTTTGAGTAGTGTATCACTTTTTAAAGAGTGGTGATTTTTTCTTCCATTTCAACGTAATGTACGGTGAGAGGACATATTTATGTGCCTATCCGGTGTCTTCCCATTTCGCCCTTTCCCAATTCGCCCCCTAATGGTTATTGGGCCTATCCATGAGGATTTTGTTAGGTTTTGCTGGAGGATTTTGTTAGGTTTTGCTGGAGGATTTTGTTAGGTTTTGCTGGAGGATTTTGTTAGGTTTTGCTGGAGGATTTTGTTAGGTTTTTTTGGAGGATTTTGTTAGGTTTTGCTGGATACTGGATAATTCCCCTAGTTGTCCTTTAACCCCCGTCACACTTGAGGCACACTGAGTATTTGAAGTGCATTCTTCCAAAGCTGTAAGAAGATTGAATTCCCTCCCAAATCTGGCTCGAATTTTGCAAATTTCCTCATTGTGGCTGGTTCTGCTTGATTCCTGCTGATTCCAAGTGTTAAGTGTGACGGGGGTTTAACGAATGTTTGCTGTGTACTGAAGAGTCAAGTTTAACATGAATCTGACTTGGGCACTCGCAGGTTGTCTCATCGTCGCGCTCCAATTAACGTTCAGAAGCTTTCATAGAAGCTGTCTCTGTAACCTAATAATTTCGCCTACCAAATAACTCTCTGGTTAAAGCCCGCCCTCTGTATCCTTTGAAAAACACGAATCATCGCCGTGATTCTTGACGTCAGTGCACGACGTCATTTTAATGTAGTGTAAAATGTATTACACTCTACCTGAATGCATTAGAGCTCTCCCTGCAGTTTTTTTCATTGTGTGATGAAAACTAGGCCTTGATTCTCTGAAATACGTATCAGGCAAGCATTTTGGGGACCTTCACGAGGCTATGACCTCTGCGTGCACTCTCCGAACATTTTGAAAATACCGTAAAATTCAATACAGAGGGGCTTTAATGTGACTTTAATTTCAGTCATGTCAGTTAGACTGTCCAACCAAGTGACAAGTCATGGTACCACAGCCGCCATCATGGGTCCTTCGGTGGTAATGAAATATGGTAAATTGGGCAGAGCGTGTAGCAGTGGTTTCGATGACAAAGATGCCCTGGTTGTCTGTCGGGAACTACGCTACCCACATGGGAAATACATCGGTCAGGGTGTCTTCGGAAAAGTATATAGTACCGCTTGGATAACCGATACAGGGTGCACTGGGATGGAAGACAGTATCGTCGACTGTAAAAATAAGACACCACCGTACAGCTGCAGAAACAGTTATACATACTATGCTTTAGCTTTGTGCTATGATGGAAGGACCAAACCAAGTAAGTACATCAAAATCGCTGTTGTAAAGTGACACTACAGATCGTTGCAGTTGATTGGGAACAACGTCTCCAGGCCAAACGCAGTCAAGGCGCAGCGTCACGTCAGTGTTGGCGAGGCCAGCGCCCATGCTTTCTCCTGTACGTCGACGACGTCATTGACGTCCCACGTGGGTTTTGTAAACCTTTTGAATTTCCAAAGCGAGTATTCCGTTGAGCAGTTATAGATTCCCAGGTTTTTATGACCGTCATGATCCCAAGGTTCTACGCTATGCACTGGTATGTTTAATTAGTGGGAGTGACCAGGGACCTGGCGGCAGTAATGAGTTAAAAAGGGCATGTGTGGTCAAATTCTCGTTGTTCCCTATTTTTGCATGGATCTATAGGTCTGGCATTGCCGGGGTCCAGCTTTTCTTGTGTTTACATGAACACGTGGAATCATCATGACGTCACCCCGTGGCGTTGCATTGGCATGCATGGATCAGGCTGACACTATGCTATATAACGCTTTGACGTGACGTCATGACGTCCTTTGGTGTGAAAGGTTCCGGCCGAATTTTACACTTGGGGAGTTGTTTCAGGTGGCAAAACCCATATATTTTACTGACTCAAATGCAGCAGTTCTCTAGAATTTCGATACTTTGGTAAAATAGAGAATATCCTCCTCAAGATACATGAAAAATAAAAGCGGTTTCTTTACAAATAAGTATCAAAATAGAGGTGTCCTCTATGGTGCGCAATCAACGCCGTTTATCTGTAGTAGGACAACGACATCCATCAGGAAGCCTTTTACCAACATATCATTTCACAAATGCCACCATTTGTTACAACAAGAGGCCCATGGGCCTTGCGTTCAGCTGACTATGACCTGCCAACTCAAGAGGCTGAAAGAGGGGAAATGAAGTACGAATAGTGTGCTTTTTTACTGGTTAGCAAGCAAAGCGTTCCTCGTGGAAATCAGTTCAGTGGAAAGGGGTTAATATCTCTTGGTGAATCGAGATAGATGTCGTATTACACCTATTGGGTGGGAAGGGGTTAATATCACTTCATTAATCGAAACTTGGGTAGAAAGGGGTTAACATCGCTTATTGAATCGAGATAGATATAGTATTACATCCATTGGGTGGGAAGGGGTTAATATCACTCCGTGAATCGAAAATCTTATCAGACCGTGACTCTTATCAGACCACTTGGGTAGGAAGGGGTTATTCCAAAAAGATATCTCATCAGACCACTTGGGTAGGAAGGGGTTAATATCTCTGGATGGCGTATTACACCCATTGGGTGGGAAGGGGTTAATAGGTATCCGCCACGGGTTACTGACGACTACGTGCGGCAGTAACCCCATGCATGCGTTATGCAATGATCTTATCGTAGTCGTCAGTAATCCGTGGCGGATACCTAATATGACTTCATGAATCGAGATGATACATGTTGTATCATATCAGAGCCATTTTGTGGGAAGGGGTTTAAATATATCACTTATGAATTGAGATAGCTATCATTATCATTATGAGACCTACTGGGTCACAGGTGAGGAAGGGTTAATACCAGATAACAGGCCTGCAACTCTTGGTGAATCGAGATAGATCTCAATGACACCCACACGGTGGTAAGGGGTTAATGGATGGGAACCGGTCCATAATTTGCTATGACATGAATATCAACATACATGAATATCAACATATGAAGTATAAACAGGGTGAAGCTACTCGGTTGCCTGGATGCCCGCCCACTGTTTAGTGAGACCACAGCACTGGTTCATGCCCATTCTCAACTTAGAGCTTGAAACTTTGTCAGATTTCAATCTCTAATGTCATAGAAAAGCGGCCATATTGAAATGGAAGGATATGTGATGCGGCGCGCCGATTACACAGACTGGCGGAGTGTTCTTCCGCTAAGAAATAGTTCGCTAATATTTTGTACTGAAATGACACAAATCGCACATTATATGATCATTTTGTGTACTTTAGTCCTCAATCATGTCAATAGTGTACTGATTCAATGCTGTCCATGCGTTTTATGTGAATTCTAGCGAGTAACTATTTGAGGGATTTCATTACAACGTATATTATACGTTAGTGGCGAGAGCTACTTTCGCACTTGCCCGGCATGATCACCAAAATGTGTAAATAACCACATTACTAGCGTGTCACTTCCAAGTTTACCTACAGCGTATCAAATATATACCAATTTATTGATATTTGAGCGATAAACACGCCTTCAGACAGCCATGGTTTACAGGTGTTATATTTGTTCGCGGAGGTTGCTACTTGTCGTGAGTGATGCGGTAGCCTAACAATTTTGGACGCGATCACGTCCAGAATCACTCCGCGCATGACTGTATGACATCCGAGGGGCTTTCCCGAAGTATGACGGAAAGACCCGAGCTGTTCCGAATGGTTCATGCCATGAACCATGGTGGTGAGGTTGATCAATGCATGCTCCACTAGGCCTACTAGACTTCTATCTATTCCATCACTTTTGGTCGACATATTTATCACAGGTGCTGAGATATTGAGATATTTCGTTTTGCGCAAATTGCCCCCTGGGGGGCAAAATATGGGTCAAATCGCAAAAATCTTTGGTCCTGTTTCGAGTCCTTCCTAGGGCCTACCCCTCCACCCACTTTCATGACCCTGGGCCTTGCGGTTGCAAAACGTGCCAGTTTAACGGACGCCACACAGACACACACACATCCAGACGCCACTCAGTATACATATGACTAGCTCCGCTGACCTTTGGTCAGTTGAGCTAAAAAATATATCGACATTTCAATTTTGAGCGTGCATTATTTTGTCCTTATGTATCCCTAGACTGGTCCCCTGTCGTAGGTCGTGCCTTCACTACTTCGACAGGCATCTTGAGACCCAAATCGGCATGTGATTGATCAGCAAGACGTCATCAGCTCATCATCTATTTTTAGATCGGGGACAGCCCTTCATGTCAAAACAAGAAAAGGACATCGGAGCGATGTCAATGGTTTCCGATGAGAAGCGTACTAAGAGCTCGTTAACTGTGACCTTGACCTCTGACCTTGAGAAGTATTGCGTAACTGGAACAGGGATCCTCGATTAAATCTATAGAGGCTATGCACTGATGTCATCAAATGACGTCATCAATGGGTATGACGCCACGTGTTGGATGGAAAATGGACGGAGCACGTGGTCAGATGCACTGCGTCAGCATGTTACAACGTTCCATCCAACATGCCGTCACCTCGCTGATGACGTCATGTGCATAGCCTCTATAGCGGATCAAGGATGACCTTTCCCTTGCATTTTAGAACTGTTTGACCTTGACCTCTGGCCTTAAAGGTCATTGCATAATCTGAAAGGTCATCCTTGATATTATCTAGGTTTTAGGCTTCCACTATCACTAGCTTCTGAATACCTGGGGTTGAGTGCGCTGACTGAGCAGCTGCCCTCCCATCGAGCTCGTGGAAAGATCTTCATTCGCCTTTCTTATTCAGTTGCGAATCATTTAATTTATGGACTACTGTGCTTATGAAAGTGTCTGGGACCATTTCCTTCTTTGAGATGCGAATTACACTGAGCTGCAGTGTGGATGTCGGACTGTTTTAAGTTACTGGAAGTTTGATTTTCCATTCCTGGGTGCCATTTTGCAGTGTGTTCTATTGGTGCATTATATACGTTTTCATACTTGACAATGCAGAGTATAAGATACACGGCTCAACGCTTTTCTGAACTAAAGCCCAAGGTTCTTTCCTTTGTTAAAGGATTAGACCTCACAACAAGTCACTGGAAACAAACTCACAGAGGATTACGGGCTGGGTATAGAACTCGGAAGAAGATTAAATGTGTTTTCTCTGTCTTTGATTGTTCTAGAAACAGATCTTTCCAGCCAAGGCAGTCAGGAGTAAACTATGCTAACCTACTGCCAATACCTCTTCCAAAACAGGACAAAGTACCTTTAACTTCACATAAGACCACACCCAGTAACTTGCCAATTCAGACTATAGTTGGTTTTAGACCCCTTGTAGATCATGGAGCCTTCGGAGCAAATGTGGATAACCTGAGCATTATCTCTCCCATTGACACGCTGGTAAATGCCAGACCTTCCTGGCATGCAACTGGATGTGGAGCTCGAACCGTCAATCTCAGAACGATCCAACGGACCTCATCGTACGAGCTGCAGGACAAGCGGCTTAAAGTCGGACTATGGAATGCTCGTTCACTATGCAACAAATTGAGTTCTGTCTGTGGTTCTATAGTTGAGACAGATACGAGTATCATGGTGATTACAGAGTCTTGGCTTCAGACAAGGAATGAAAGATGCTCTATCGGAGAATTTAAAGCATCTCTGTCCGGTTATGATCTACAAAGCTGCCCAAGATCGGGGAGAAGGGGAGGTGGCCTCGTGGTTGTCACACGGACTGGGTTGACAACAAAAGTCATCAAACACCCATCCTCCTTCACCACTTTCGAATTCCTGGATCTCAAGGTTACATCTGGCACGCAACTTATTCTACTCGTATCTGTGTACCGACCACCGCCGAGTGCTAAGAACGGTCACACAACCAAGAAATTCTTGGAGGAATTTTCATCATTTCTCGAGCCTCTCATCGTCTCGGATGGCTGGTTACTAATCGTTGGTGACTTTAACTTTCATGTGGACGATCCGAATAATCGTGATGCATTAGAGTTTCTGAATCTGATACACAGCACTGGCCTGAAGCAAAATGTCCATGTCCCTACACATGACAAGGGTCACACGTTGGACCTGGTCATTACACGTGACACCGCTTGCTATTTAAGTGCTCTCACTACTGACTCCAGTCTTCCCTCTGACCACAGGTTGATTACGTTTGACGTGGATATGCATAGGCCTGCTCCGCCAAAAGTTGAGCGGAAGAGCAGGAATCTTTCGGCCATAACGGAGGTCTCACTATCGGCAAGTGTCAAGTCAGCTCTCAATGTTCCATCCACCGCCATCTCTGTAAATGAGCGCGCCAATGACTTCAATACCAAAATGCGAGCAGTATTGGACGAGCTCGCTCCGGAGAAGTGTAAGGTGTTGAAAGACAAGCCACGGGCCGCTTGGTATGGTGATGAGCTCCATCATGCCCGACGTCTCTTACGACGGCACGAAAGGAAATGGCGTCATTCTAAATTGGAAATAGACAAGCAGATTTATTTTTCAAGGAGAGCTAAGTATCATAAATCACTAGCTAATGCATGCAGTTCCTACCATCGAACTAGAATTCAGGAGTCTGACCAGAAACGTCTGTTTTCAGTTGTAGACGAACTAGTCGGTGAAAAGAAAGTTCTAGCTTCTACACTCCCAGACTATAAAGATCCGCGGGTCATGGCGAACTCTTTTGCTCAGTTTTTTGATGGTAAAGTTGCAAAGTTTAGAGACACATTTACATCAG
>NMRB01003859.1:37529-50835 GCA_002633025.1 Notospermus geniculatus | reverse complement strand
CATGCTTGTCAGGGCAAGATGTTCAAACTATATGACCAAAGCAATTTTGGCCACCAACTGCAGTTACACACGAAAGCGGACGACGCGTTTAAGATTATGGAATAATCAATGGCGCTGGACGTGAATTATGATGACACTCAGTCTACAATCACGCGTTTAAGCTAAGAAAATGGCCATCTCAACCCGGGCATCTCAACGTTCTGGCTCATCGCCTGTCGATACATGTAGATCGATGTTTGAATCACCATTGAAGCAGCGGTAGGCTGGCAACATACCTCAGTAACATGATCTTTGGATCAGTCCGGTATACACACCCCAACAAATTGGTACATTTTTAACAACATGTTGTTCTGCAAATGTACAGACCAGCCAACATTTGTCCAACTATGAATCTTGTTAGAATGTTGACTTGCTACTGAATTTAAAGTAAAGTACGTATGTTTATGAACATTCACTTCGTCATACGCAGACGAACATTTCCAAAAACACGATTTTTCGTGTTCTGTCACTACTGTAATTCCAAATGTCATTGACTGAATATGTTGTGTATCATTCAGACACTCATTATGGTTTCCGATCTCAAGATCGGAAACCATATAGTGTTTGGTCGTGGTGTCTGTCTGTCTGTCTGTCTGTCTGTCTGTCTGTCTGTCTGTCTGTCTGTCTATCTGTTCAGTCTGTCACACCTGTAACTTTGTTCCTGCAAGAGCTACAGACCTGGAAATGTGACCTACCCCCAGGTTTCATGACCTGAGCTACAAGATGGAATGAAAATTTCCAGTCTCCGATACCTGGTTCATGGTGAAATTGACATATCAAAAGTTGAGATTTTGTCTGTCACACTTTTGTTTCTTGAATAACTTGTCTCCGACGCCAGGTAGAGCACTAGCAACAAGTTCCTTCCCTATGTTTATGGCCCTNCCCAGGTTTTTTGAAAATGTTGAAAAAAAATAAAATTCCCGATGGTCTATTTTGTGTTCTTGTTTTTTTCCCGCCGACCACTAGGTGCAACGTAAAAGATATTTAAATGCTGACGCCCTGTATTTTCAGGATATAGGCCCCTATATAGGCCCTATCTCTTGTTCTACTGTTGCATCAATAAAAGGTTTTATTTCTTTTTTACCACATTTCACTTTTTTTATTCCCTCCCCCTTGAATTTCTGTGGCGCATAGCTCGTGACACTAGGGAAAAAATTAAAATGTCAAAGATTTTTGTATTTTATTTTTATTTTTATTCCCTCCCCTCCTACATAGGTTTCGGCCTGAAAAATCCGTAATCCAATAAATATAAAAAGTGTGGCCTAATTGAGGATGCCCATTTCGATTATGCAATGACCTTGACGACCAAAGGTCAAGGTCAAGGTCAAACTTGAGAATTTGAAATATCTATGCCCGTGATCGAGATAGAGACATGATATCACCTACACTAAGGTTATTGAGGCTGCCCATTTCGATTATGCAATGACCTTGATGATCAGATATCAAGGTCAAGGTCAACCATGAGATAAGTTATTGGCACGAGATCAAAGTGTGGGATTCATCGTCGTAGTTCATCAATCAATGTATCCTGATATCTGTCAATGGATCCTGATCTCTATCAATGTATCCGATCTCTATCAATGTATCCTGATCTATATCAATGTATCTTCATCTCTATCAATGTACCGTTCATGTATAAGTACCGGTACCTGTACATCGGGCGGGAACCATACGACATTTACAATGTCATCTTGTTAGAATGTTGACTTGCTACTGAATTTAAAGTAAAGTACGTATGTTTATGAACATTCACTTCGTCATACGCAGACGAACATTTCCAAAAACACGATTTTTCGTGTTCTGTCACTAATTCCAAATGTCATTGACTGAATATGTTGTGTATCATTCAGACACTCATTTTAGTAGGATGTTGCTGTGTAATAAAAAAAAAGGATTTTTAATTTGTTTCGTCCAAATTATTGGAATCGCACGTGGCCACGAAATGATGAAATACTGGTAACAGCAATCAATCGCCCCTTTATAATTAAAGATAATATATCACGGGTATTTTCGCGGGCCACGAAAATCATTGTTTATTTACATTTTGTTTGTTTATGTCCAGTATTTTATTGTCTTATGGGTAATTTGTTGGTGGCGTACCCCTCTAAAAATTATTTTGACACCAGAACGATTCAATTTGGTGGGTTGGCATGTCCTAAAAAGTCCAAATAACATGATGTAAACATCCATGTTTACAAACATTAAATGTAAACAATAAAGTCGTGATATATTATCTTTAAGCGTAAATAGATACAATAAATACATACACGTAAGTGTATTAAATTAAACGCCCCTCATGCCTTGTTTCAGCATTTGAAATTGTAAGCTGGATAGAAATAATCAATTATACATTGCTTTTATTGATATGATGACTGAGGCCCAGTTTTCAAGTCAGTCAGTCATCGTCTAAGTATAGATATTGATAACCACTAATGCAGTGTTACCCTGCCCATCGTATGCTCAGTGAACGTGATCGCCTTCGTGGTATCGAATCATTTGAACCACCAATAAAAATTGAATTTATATTACATCAATGTTTAACAAAAGTGTAAAATACAGTACACATACTTAGTATTCATAACATGTATGTGCATCGTCTATTTTGGTCCAGGTGTAATGTCTGAGAAGCTTCCCCGATGCCAATGCCCGCTTTATTGTATGGCGGACATTCAAATACAGAAAGACATGTTTATCAGTGCCACCCCCATTGTCGGGTTGCGGCTTATTCCGTCAATCTTTTGTTGAGGGGGGGGGGCATTGGCAAACGGGGGACACTGAAAAATATTAGACCGGTGACAATGAACGGCCTTTGTGAGAACTTCCATACCGTGGTCTTTCTCCGCTAATACCGACGTCTACTTTGGTCCCGAGCGGGTCTATTTTGGTCACCAGTGTTGCGTCTACTTTTGGTCGTGAGCCATGATCATTCGTATACAGAAAGAGAAATAATCGATCCAGTTAACGATATGCTTTTTCAATCATGACTAACGCCTGGCATAGGTAAAAGTGAAATACAAAATGAAGGAGAAATTGAGTACCAAAAGGGACACAATGATGCTGTACAACCGACAGAATCAATCTTGACACTAGAGGGTCTTGGGACGAGGTTCAACCAACACCCTCTAGTATCGTTCGAAGGTTACCATCTTGAAAAGTAGTGCAGCGGAAGGTTAAATGGAAAAATATCTACCAATGGGCATCCTAGCTACGATAGAGGGCAGCACACCGAAACTCGGTCCTATACAATGGACGGCTTTTGTGTGGGAAATTGATCAGGACCGAGTTGCCAGTTTCATTTCAATAGATTTAACCACTGGTGACACCTATTGAGCCAGTGAGCTAGGGTCCTCATTGTGATCAGGCTCCTAACGGTAACTCCATTAGGAGGAGTGATGCGGTCAAACATGGCGGCGACTGGTCGATGACAGTGTCTATTTGTGTAACGTAGTGGAGAAAATCGGCACTGTTGCAGAGTTTGCGACAGAATGGGCCGATAACCAAGGAACGCTCATCGTGGAGTGCTTTGAGACTCAGTTTCGAGCGAGGAGGATCAGCCCCTTCCGTAAAAAAACAACGGTTTATGATAATGGAGAGTGTTACAGCAGGAAAAATACTTCGACTTCCTGGCGTTGATGGATAGTTTGATCTGGCCCTTATACCCAAACGTGATTCGGACGCAGGCCGACCAATCATCGTCCATTTGTCCAACAGGGCCAGACAATCTCTCTCATTCTATTGTCCACCTCAATGACCATCTTCCTGACAAGGAAGAGTCTTTCGTGATAGTTCCTTAAGGAGATCACGTTACTTTCCTATCCATTTACGGACGACTGAAGCAGTTTTATCATCAGCCGTTGCCAGGATAATCCATAATCTGATATCGTTGGCTTGAGACACTAATATCTCACGTAAAAAACTAGAGTTTGTGACACGGACAGAAGCGACGAGATGAGACAACATCACAAATATGTCGGTTATTTTACTCGACTTTGTGGCCTCGTTTCTTTGGTCCTACAGGTAATACTGGTCACGCTGAAGATGACTTTTGGGTCTTATCACTGGGGACAAAACACACCGTTTTAAAAAGCTTTTGAAAACGTATCTATTTCGCTCTTGATTTATTCTCTTATCTTCTGTGTTTCTTAATAAATATTTAATATCTTCTTTCATTCTCTTGTTTTCTTATGCTTCTTTTAATATGTACAGTGCTTAGAAAATGTTTTACATTGTTTTAGCACTAAAATATAATAAATTATTATTATCATTATTATTATTATCTTATTAATTTCGCTTGTTTTTATGACAGGCCTTGATGTAACGTTTCTTCACAACTGAATTGCCAGGCAGGCCAATGACCGAAGTTGAAAATACCCTTGCCTCTTTTGATTTTGGCATGAGAATGAAGTGATGAAGCATGTTCTTTAGCATGAGCATGAAAGCGAGAACCTCAGGATGGACATGGCATGGCCTGGTGATCTTAATCATATGGCATGAGCATGGGCATGAGCAGGCACTACTAATGCAGCATTTTCAACACCTCTAATACATGTACCTAACAATTTATGAAGTCAAATCTACGAGTTCTTCATTTTCCAGCTTTCATTTTCACGGGGTAAGGTATAGGATCTTCTATTAGAACATACACAAGAAATTATCATGTGTGTGCTGCGCCCGTAGGGGGTTAACGTGCAGATTTATCACCTGGAACTTTGCATTTTTGAAAAGAGCACCCCTTAATTTCCCTAGAGCAAGTGTTTTTCCACCAGTTCCAAGTGAGGACAAATTAACCCCTTACGCAACCAACACATTTTGTCATGTATTTCGCCTGTAGTGGGTTAATGTGCAATTTTATCACCTGGAACTTTGGATTTCTGAACAAAGCACCCCCTAATTAACTAAAAACAAGTGTTTTCCAGTAGTTCCAAGTGAAGACAAATCAACTGCAGATGGTTATTTATGTTTACGCAATTTTTAATGTATTTCGCCCGCAGAGGGTTAATGTGCAACTTTATCGCTTGGAACTTTGCATTTTTGAAAAGAGCACCCCCAAATTACCCAAGAACAACTGTTTCCAAGTAGTTGCAAGAGATGTCAAATAAACTCCCTTTTCTAGCCTGCTTTTTCAACTATGCCCCATGGTCTAATACTGGTCACGCTGAAGATGACTTTTGGGTCTTATTAATTTCGCTTGTTTTTATGTAACGTTTCTTCACAACTGAATTGCCAGGCAGGCCAATGACCGAAGTGAAAATACCCTTGCCTCTTTTGATTCGTCGGGTCGGCCGAAATTGAACATATACGGTACCCATTGGTTACTTTTTCATTAGTTTGGTACGTCACCAATGTGACATGGACCACACTCCCCCTGGAATCTAAGTCCTGTTTTCTTGTTCAACGAGCGCTTATCGATCCTATAGAGACCATGACCATTCAAACAGAAGCTATGGCTACACCTGTTGAAAATACCCGTGTTTTTCCACACCCGTGTCAAACCCGTGTGCGCGAAAAGCCCAGCGAGAGGTCACACCACTATTGTAGTTAAGTAGCCCGCCGACAGTTGCGCTGCATGCACTGACTCTTCCGTCATTTTTGTATTGGTCCACATCGTTGGAGGCGCGAAAACGACGTCACTTAATGGCTGCGCCATCTGTAGCCGTGCTAAGAACTAACGAAACACGGAAATTTCGAAAAGCACGGCGAGCTTGCCGTGTTCCAAAAACCTGTGTTTTTCAGACACGGGTTTCTTGAAGCCCGGCAATTCATAGGTGTGACCGCAAAAAACCCGGGGATTTTATGTAGTGTAACCACGGTCATACCACAGAGTCATACAACACTAGACTATTGTGTCTCGGACTTGCATCCTAGGACTTTCGCCTGTGGTTCACCGGAAATGGGTACTTCCCAAGACTGGCAGAAAACTATTGTTCTACTTTTAAAAAAGTTTGTACCACGAAAATGTTCTGTAGGCCTCCGCTCAGCAGCAATTGTATCAGTTTCTTCTGGAGATTTACAAACTGCAAATAACGTGAATCTCATGCATATCACAGCACGTATGACAATGAAGACAGCGTTCTTAAATCTCCCTTGAAATATTCATCATGGTGCAATCTATATAAATCTGCTGAACATTGCACTCGTGGTGACAACTTGTGACCAACATTTCGAATATGCGCAATGGAGAGACGTCATGGTTTTTTCGAATTCATGTCACGTATGGCAGTAAAATTAATCAACCGTAAATGGTGTAAGAGTTTGTCCTATCTGGAGCATCTTGGGCTACTAAAGCATCGTTACTATTCTGCGAAGCAAAACTTTTGCACATTGTGGTGAATGATTTCTCTGATTGTTGAATAATTAAAGCCTGGTTTTCCATCTAGACGGGGATTTTGTTTTACGGGTGAACAGCCGTGGGCGCCAATTTATTTTGGTCCTTGTCGAGAATGGCGGACGTGTTCGGAAAACTCTGAATGAGAATAGCTCTCTTTATGGTTCATGTCTTACTATGCAGCATTATAAATATTGACGGGTGGAGGTTATGTTGGCAATATCTTTCGCACTCTACGACGTGTAATAAAAGATAAAGACCGAGGTACATGTAATCTCAGAATATTTTCACTAGGAAAGGAAATGATTTTGTTCAGTGTAGGATGAAATCAGAGGACTTCAGGAATATGTCCAGGACATGATTGATTCACAACAACGATCTCTATCACACAAAAAAACTAGTCTCGCGCAACCAGCCCCTCGGTCATACTCTGAGGTCGTCAGACCGAGGGTCTGGCACGGAACGCAATTCTCATTGTAGTGACCTCATTTCGATGATTCGAAATGAGGTCAGCTTCGCTGATTGGCTAGTCACTACCAATGTATTATGCATGCATGCATGAAGTGCAGTGTAGTTGTGTTCTACGTCATCAGTTGTAGGTAGATTGTCCGCCATGATGGTTTTACAACGTTACAAGTCAGAGTAACCATATGGACCACCAGACTCTAAAATTGGAAATTTATTGGAAATTGCAAGTCTGGTGGCACGAGACTAACAAAAAACCCGCCTGCAAAACGCTTTGAACCGCATTAATTTGTGTTTGGTACTACACAGCCCTTTGTAGACAGGTTTCCCTCGAGGAACATCGCATTGCATTTGCTTGGAACACTGCAAATTTGTTGTTTATTACTTTTACACCAAGGACCTATCGCAAAATTTTGAGAAGGTTGAGGTCATGTTCATTGACAGTTCGCCTTGGACCTTGTTAAAGTCATCTATTTCTCATCAGTCTATCTGGCCTGACGCCCATCTAGCCTGGTTTGAATCCATCACATTTCCCGCTTCTGAGGAGCTCAGAGCCTCAGCCAATCATCGGTGTGCGAAGGCTAATCGACGTGCCAATCAAAATCCGTGTTACAAATGTGTGACGGAAGAGAAGAAAAGTGCCGAACGGCGATTTGTTTCACGAGTACTGATTGGCTCGGAGGTGGGGTCAAGTTGGGGTCAGATTCATTTATAATTTATGAGTTAACGCAAAAGATGGCATGATTGGGACATGGCTAAAGACGCAGTCGATGGCCTTGTTTGGACAAAATGGTTAAAGTGGGAGGGATTAACACACTAGAACCAATCAGATTTCTAAACGTGAGTAATACTCAGCGGCCTACTGACTAATTTTGTCAACCTGTCAACACGACGTCTTAAATGTGACTTTAGAGTTTATAAATGTACATTATAAGCTTATATGTGTTTATTCGTACTCGCAGTACAATGTGTATGACGCGCGTGTGTGGTGCAGTGAAATTAATTTACATGATCCCCATTTCACTCATTCAAGGTACACTTACTGAAAACTATTCGTTTACTATGTACACAAGTAGTGTAATATAGCATCTCTGGGCAGATTTAATAGACGTTTGCTAAGGTAATAATTGGTTCCACCAAAAATAGATAGGCGTGCGAAAAATGTACAACTAAATTTTTCACCCAAAAGCCCCGTTTTCTAAGCTCTGTATAGCGCTTACTATCGCTGAATGGGTGAATGTCGTCCAGTCCTGATCCTACACACTGATCCCTAGCCCAATCCCCTAACCCTAACCCCAACCCTGACCCTCAACCCTTGTCACTGACCCCTACCCTAATCCTAAACCTACATGTAGTCCTGACCCTAACCGTTAACGCTAACCATCCTACTCCGTATCCTGGGTACACTGGTTTAGACGACATTAACAGTTTGTGCCCATCCAAACAGGACTTTTTGGTGAAAATTTAGTTGGGCACTTTCCGCATGCCTATCTATTTTTGGTGGAACCAATGGTTAGCTTAGTAAACGTCTATTAAATCGGCCCTATGTCTTCAACATTTAAAACATCATGACCCACTTCCCTCATTAACATTAACTCACGTATTTGCTCCCCCTCATGACTTTTGTTGCTATTGTTTTGTATCATCTGAGTTACGTTAGGGACGGATCCCATATCCCACCCATATTTATTAAATAATATCTGAAAGACCTCCCAATTGACGACTGACTTCCTGATACAACTAGCGTCATAAGGTTAGTTTGACGAGAAGGTGTTTGGTGTCAAATTCAATTCACTTGTAAACCTATTGTTATTTAACCTGATACAGCCATAGCAAAGATTGATCCTGTTTTCTTATTGGCAAGGTAGCGTACCCTTCTTCTTATTACGGAATCTGCTTTTGTATTAAGCGAAACGTGATATGACAATATCGTTTTGCATTCAAAGAGAAAATTGCTTCCTGACCGTTGATATTATTCCAGGAAAAGTTATGGGTCGGTCGGATTCATATGCAGCCATCTTGCAATGGTATTTTTTTCCAGAGAAGTTCCAGGACTTCACGTTTGCTCACTCGAACTGGTGGGAACTGGTGGAAAGATACACTCGCGAAGTGCGCAGATATCTGTCACTTTCACAGCATACAGCGTGTCAAGAAAGACTGAGAATTGAAGTGAAAATGGTCAGTAGTTGACCTTCGGAGGGTTAATGCCAATCATCACCACGCTAGCTATTACCTTCCTCACGGGATTCGTATTATATGATTCTTTTCTTGGGTTTTTTTTCGTGCCATTTAAAAGTTGTCGCCTAAAGCCTAGTTTATACTTCGACGCACGACCATCGGCGTCCGACGCGCGATCAAAATCTGGACGCCGACCTAATGAAATAAGCCTAGTTTATACTTCGACGCAAGACCATCGGCGTCCGACGCACGATCAAAATCTGAAGCCTACTTCATTAGGTCGGCGTCCAGATTTTGATCGTGCGTCGGACGCCGATGGTCTTGCGTCGAAGTATAAACTAGGCTATAGGCTTATGTCGGCGTACAGATTTTGATCGTGCGTCGGACGCCGATGGTCTTGCGTCGAAGTATAAACTAGGCTTAAAACGCAAATTTGTGAATAAGTGGACAAGTAAACCAACCACATCAGAACAACGTTACCCCTGCACAATTTTTCAAAAATGTTTCACTTTGCTACCAGGTCACGTTGCCGTCTCTCAACATTTTGTTTTTCACCAATGATGACGGGTATCGGACACTTTACATTATTCCATGCTCGTTCAAGGGGCGTGCAACGAATTTTCTGACGTATTAGCGGCCATCTTGGAAAAAAGACATGGTGAGTGTCAGTTGAACGCGATTTTCTTTGGTCAGTTAAAATACACGAAGGCCGTGACTGTTACATACAAAGGAGCTCATTTTTCACTCGTCATTTGTACTTTTCACTCGTCATTTGTCATGTTTGTACTTTTCACTCGCCATTTGTACTTTTCACTCGCCATTTGTACTTTTCACTCGCCATTTGTACTTTTCACTCGCCATTTGTATTTTTCACTCGTCATTTGTATTTTTCACTCGTCATTTGTATTTTTCACTCGCCATTTGTATTTTTCACTCGTCATTTGTATTTTTCACTCGTCATTTGTATTTTTCATTCGTCATTTGTATTTTTTCACTCGTTATTTGTACTTTTCACTCGTCATTTGTACTTTTCACTCGTCATTTGTCCACTCGTCATTTGTATTTTTCATTCGTCATTAGTATTTTTCTCTCGTCATTTGTATTTTTCACCCGTCATTTCTGATTTAACTTGAAGAATTAACATTGTATTCTCCATTACCTGTTCACAAGTACATGAAGGCGTTCATTTTATTATTTTGGTTTTGTATTGAAGATGAGGAGTGAATCATAAGTGAGCAGTTCATTTCTATGTAAAAGCAGCTAAGAAATTAAACTGACCGTTCGTACATGTATTGTGCTACAAATCAAAACATGTGCGATCATAAAGCTTGAGTTTATCTAGTACTCTATGATAATGTATCCGAGACAACAGAGGTATGAACTAATCTTCTGATGATATATTGTGGATGCTATCCGTACACATTCAGCACTAACAATAGTGCAGCGCAACACCAATACCACGCGACGTGTCCAGCTTTGTCAGCTTATCATGATAAACCGTGGTTAGCAAATATACCGCTGTTAACTTAGCTGCGATGAAGAATGGTGTGGATCTTTTAATAAAGAAGTGCTATAGGAGGATGCTACAGTGCAAACAATGTACTTCATTCCCTCGAGGGAATGAATAAGATGGTCACGAGATGCGCATACAGAATGAATTGACTTGTGTAATTCAGTGTCGTGAACGATTTGGATGCCTGCCATGGTCTAGCAAATTAGTTAAAGACTGGGCCTAATTCATAAAAACTAGCATTTGCTTTTTCTGGGCTTTTTCTTGAAGAGGTATTTATAAAATTTCTCTTTTGCTTCATAGAACAAGCAACTCCCTATAAGAATTAGCAGAAGCTTTGTCTTGCGAGCATTAGCTTCTTCAGATAGAAAATCTTGCTTGGCTTTATAAGAAAAGGTCATTAGGTTAAGCAATTGATTATGAATATCTTTGTGAGCAAATTCTTTGGCTTGTGTTTCTCCTTGACAAGCAAAAGCTTGGCGTTGTGGCTTTGGCTTGTAAGCTTTTGCTATGTTTTATAAATTCGGCCCACGTGGCAGGTCCTTGTATTGCCAATTTACAGCTCGCTATATAACGTGTATTCTGAACAGGCCCAAAGAATAAATCCACCACCACACCATGCGATATCGCAAGGATCTGGGCCGACCGCACAGAAATTGCCGAAATTGCCTATCGGCAGTCAGCGAAAATAGATAAGAGAGGATCTACATGTATTTTTTCACACACTTATAACGCATTTTCCCATTAACTAAACCGTAGGCACCAAAAGCACTTATTGGACTTTCTGTGCCGTCGGCCCCGATCACCAGCGAGCAAACTCGGCTGTTGACGCCAGGTGTGCGCTGGACAGCGATCCGTGCAATCTTCTCGCCAGCGATGATCGCCTAAAGCCCTGTTTCCACTCTAGTATACCAGTTCCGCAGCGGTTTTGCGGCGCCGAGGCGGTTTTCACAGGCATTGGGGGCAATTAATTAAAGCGCCATGTATTGTTAAACCATCGTAGGATTATCCAAAACCCTGTGAAATCGCAAAACGCAATGCGGGAAACCGGTCCAGTGGAAACAGGCCTTAATACAATCATGTATCAAACAATATAAAAAACGGCATCACCTAAACTGCGGTCGTCGGTAAGAAGATCGGTGGCGATCAGGGCCGACCGCACAGAATGTCCGATAGTGCTACCGGCGCCTATCGGCAGTTAGTTACATTTATAACGCATTTTCCCATTAACTAAAACGCCGATAGGCACCGAAAGCACTAGCGGACTTTCTGTGCGATCGGCGCTGATCACTTGCGATTTAAAGTGCGCCTTTGGGTGACTGCTGGGAGCACTTAAAAGAAACCAAAAGATAAGGCTGGAAACTAACTTCTTTTACCTGGGAAACATCTTGGAATTGGATTAAGTGACCGACTCCAGACCAATCGGAATAGCTATGTTTCATGGTGGGTGACTTGAAACAACCCATTTCGTATTTTGCATCTCGGAAAACAGAGGTCTGATTTTAAGAGGCTACACTTTCGATTTCCCATTAGGGTTCCAACTCATAACAACCCACCATTTAAAAATGTATTTTCGGTAAAATCGCCTTTTCTGACCTCCTGGTCACCCAATCAGGGCATTTGAGTCCCAAAACGGCAATTCCAAGCGAAATTGACTCTCTCCAATAGATTGGCCCCTATATCTTGCCAGCAAATACGCTCTTTTCCACATTAAGAGGTCAGTCAGAATGAGCCAGTGCCAGGATACAAGCAATATTGCAGGTCACATTGATCTTATAGAATTGGCTCTGAACATCCATGCAGTGAATGTAGGTAAAAATCCCCAAGTATAATATCCCCAAAGGTAAAAATCCCCAATGTTTTTTCCTCAAAATACTTACTTTGCTTCGGATTCTTTTTTTCCCAAATTGACCTGGGGGGAATTTTTACCTTCTCCCAATTAGAGATTTTACGTTTGGGGGATTTTTACCCTTGGGATTTTTACCTAATCCAAAAATAGAGCACAAAAGGGGACACACAAAATGATATAATAACAGAAGTGGTCCTCCAGAAATTTTGCAAATTTTCTACCCCAACCAGGGTCTTCTTCAGGCGGGCACTTTCAAGTCGAGCTACTTGAAAGTGTCGACTTGAGAGTGCCCGCCAGAAGAAGACCCCGATTGGGGTCGAAAATTTGCAAAATTTCTGGAGGACCACTTCTGTTATTATATCATGGGATTTTTACCTGTTACCATAAACTATTAGTTTATGCTGTTACCCCATGTAGTCCATTTCCTTGAGGGTGGGTCTTCCTCTCTCACTTGCATGGCTGACTTGGTTTGTTGCACACTTCAATTATAGGGCCATTCCCTATGATCCATGCGACCTGGGCCAACCGCACAGGAAGTCCGATGGTGCTACCGGCGCCTATCGGCAATGAGTTATAATGCATTTTCCCATAAACCGCCGATAGGCACCGAAATCACCATCGGACTTTCTATGCGGTCGGCCCTGGGGACCATTGTGCCTGTAACCTGGCACTAGTTCACTCTGACTAACCTCTTAATTTGTAAAAGAGAGTCATTTTATCCCGTCGTGCAAAATCGCAGAGAAAACAGACGCGGATTCATAGGGGAGTTTTGGGGGTCGTGACCCCCCTGCTCGCCACCACCAATTTCTTTTTTCAATAATTTGCGACAATAAGCAAAAAAACGCAAGAATAAAGCTTCTGTTTTGACACTGAGATGCCAGACGGCCTTCTAGATTTCAAAACTTTCTACATGAGCGACCCCCCGTCGGCTCATGGATCT
>NMRB01003859.1:0-11461 GCA_002633025.1 Notospermus geniculatus | reverse complement strand
AAAAAATGGGTCAATAACTCAGAAAACATGAGCAAATTAGACGAAGAAATCATGCCCCCCCCCCCTCCCCAGATGCTGGAGATCGTATCTAAGCGCATCTAGAATTCAAAATTTTCTGGGGCTGGCCCCAGCCCCCTGTTGTGGCTTCGCGCCTCCGGCACTCGACTTGCGACTCCGTCGGCCTGCGGCTGACGGTCTCCGGGCCCCTCCTATTCCAAAATCCTGGATCCGCCCCTGCCGTAACATCATTAGGGAGTTTTCGCAAAGCCCCAGAAACGCCAACCCGAACGCCAATGCCACGAAGACAGCACCGAACAAAAACCACAGGACGTTCGCGTTGGCGTTTCGGGGGCTTTGCAAAAACTCTAATTCTTGTGATTCGCGCCATTAATTCTCCTTTGATGGATAATATTTACTTTCTGGATTAGTAACCAAACCTCGTCAAGATTTCAATAAAACGGATCTAAAGTGCTTTTCAGAATGACCAGTCATTTTTGCACTCAATTTACCTTGCAATGGAACCTAACCACAAACCACAAATTGGGCAATAATGTGTGCATGTCAATTCACGGTTGACCGACTTTTAATAGGACCTTTTCAGGTCTATACTCGGATTCAAGATAGTCATGCAATCATGCACACGTAATTGGCGCTTTTGTGGTTTGTGGTTAGGTTCCATTGCAAGGTAAAATGAGTGCAAAAATGACTGGACATTCTGAAAAGCACTTTAATCAGCACTTGCTGAGCAGGGTTGTGAGTAGACCACAGAGTAGTCTCTACATCTGACGATTTAAGAGACTACTGTCGCCCTCTTGATTCTGGCTGTGATTCGTCGGAATACGTCCAANACTTTCTGGGTTAGAAACCAAACCTCGTCAAGATTTCAATAAAACGGATCTAATCAGCACTTGCTGAGCAGGGTTGTGAGGAACTTGTCGTCTGCATACCGTCTGGTACCGAGCAGGTGCAATAATAGGAGCAGTCAGCCGCGCATATTGCCAACAGATGGCAGCAAAGTTCTAGCGGACCAATGTACAGGAAAATCTACGTGATGGCTGCTCGATCAATAATGACTGGGTCCGCTGTATGCATTGAATTGGGCCGTAGTGACACTTATCGGTCAACTCGCTGCCAGCTCCTATTGGTTGCCCCTGCCCAATTTTGAAATTGGTCGATTAAAGGTGCTCTAGTTCGAATTGTAAACATTACAGTTTGTTTATTTACATGGTTGATTATAATAGTTATTTTCCTTGGACAGGTGGCAGCACCGTGTATACCAAAACATTAATCTAATACATAGGCCCCTATAAAGCAAATTCGCCCTTCTTTGTCACGAATGTTCTCTGCAACCGCTGCATGGAGGGAGCTGAGCAATACCTTACAACAAGTATTCGATTGCTCTTGATACAAGGAGTGATCTTTTCAAGGTTAAAATTTCAATCAAAATCGGCCAAACTATGTTTTAAGAAGCGTTTTTCAGTCAAATTGCATCAAATTCAAAGCAATGACGTCACAAACGTTGTGTGACGTCATACATGTCATCACCGTTGCCATCTGAAATCTGCATGACGTCATCACGTCACTGAGGTATGTCCGCAGCTGGGCTAAATGTCCACAAAGTACCGTATCTTGGAGCCCGTATCTAATACAATTAACACAAACCCGGTTCACCGGGTACTAAAGCTAGTGTTATCTATTTTTATATCTATCTTGATAAATATTCTTGTAACTGAAATATATTTATGATTTTACGCTCAAAAACAAACAAAAAGTTGTGAAAGGCAAGATTTAATTCGATTTTATCTGATTTGCTAGTACCAGAAGTTGACAATAGGTGGCACACCGTAATGTTTACAATCCGAACTAGAGCACCTTTAAATACGAAACACGGTGCATATTGATGATGATAAAGCTTTTGCTTGAACTCTTCCACTGACTGTGATTCGTTTGGAAAGCGGTTCACCTCATAACTGGCCCAGTCTCACCACAGTGACCGTTCTCAAGAAGGGACAGCCCATTCAGTGCATGAGTTACTCATTCAGACCAGTGGCGATCTGTAATTTCGGTCACGAGTCTGTTGGGTTAACACTCCGCCACCGCGCTCCTATATGCAGGCAATTGTGGTGGATGGCGTGTCGAAGTGATGAAAATAATTAAAGGCCCTCTAGTCCGAAATGTAAACATTACGGTTTGTTTATTTACATGGTTGATCATAATAGTTATTCTCCTTCGTACAGGTGGCAGCACCGTGTATACCAAAACAAAACAAAATAACAAAAAACATTAATGTTATCTATTTTTAATATCTATCTTGGTAAATATTCTTGTAGCTGAATAGATTTATGATTTTACGCTCAAAAACAAACAAAAAGTTGTAAAACGCAATTTTAAATTACGTGTGTTTAATTTACTGATTTGTTAGTACCAAAAGTTGACAATAGGTGGCAACACAGGTTTGGTCAGCCCCGCCCACTTTCGGAATAGAGGGCCTTTAATGTTTGCTTCCATTCGATATTTTCAGACACCGGTTGATGACGACGAAGAGGAAAGTAGGCGTGCCAAGAGCGAATATGCACGACACGGGGCCAGCTTCTTTGCCAACGCCAAATTTTTTTTCCGGGTAAAATTAGTACATTGTTGCTCATAAGTAAAGTATGGAATATTCCGAAAATTTCCATTCATTTCCAATACTTTTTTCTGAATTATACATAAATGTTCCCGTGTATTTCCACAGCAACCAGAAATAAATTTTTTATCCTAGGCTATCTGATTTTTTCAGGCCGCCTTCTCCATGGTGGACGATTTCGCAGACGCGGCAAAGGCAGGCGCTTATGCCGCCAAAGCAGTCGGTGGCGTGGCTATCGCACTTGGAGTCGCTGGCATGGGTCTTGATATATACACTATCGTGAAAAGTTCTAAAAATATGCAGGAAGGAAACAAGTCAGAAATGGCGGGAAAACTTCGAGAAGCGGCCAACCAGTTACGAGCTCACTGGGAAAAGATTGATATGAAGATGAAAGACATGAATGACAAGGTCGATGACGCGCGCGGGGAACTGAATGAGCTCCACAAGCGGCAACTCCCTCGTTAAAATGTGTCTGAGGTGGATGACGGGGCCCATATTCATAAAACCTTGCTAGCTTAGTTGGCTGCTAGTTGTGTACATTGGCCTGTACAAACTAGGAACTTTAGCAGGCAACTAAGCCTAGCAGGGTTTTATGAATATGGGTCCAGGGGTGTTCAAAGGTGTTTTAGGGTGTTTATGTGGTGCGCCAATGGTGTTCTATGATGACCCAGGGGTGTGCTGTGGTGGGACCATGCAGGTCCTGTGGTGGAACAAGTGGTGTCAAAGGTGTTCAGGGGTATCTAATGGTGGGTGCAATGGGCCACCACAGGACACCTCAGACCACCACAGGACACCACCGACTGTACCACCTCATAGATATGGGGCACCACAGACCACCATAGAACACCACTGACTGTACCACCTCATAGATATGGGGCACCACAGGACACTGCACCGACCACCATAGAACACCACCATGGCTGACCCACTTTTGGCAGACTGATGACAGCAGTCTGCATAATTCAGACGGTCAGAATGAAAATGACTCGTAAAAAAATTTCTCCATTGAAAATCCTGGACTTGGATATTCTGATTTGCAGTATAAGATTCTGGCCCCTATATAGACACTAATCATTTCTGATGTTGGTTACAGTTGATCTGCAATTTTGGGCGAGAATATGGTACTATAGTACGTTTAAGTCATCTGGAGCTCGATGGGCGTATGTCAATCAAACCCTTAGTAACTAGACCACAATGAACTTAGGGTTTACTCTAAACGGTTCAACGCACATTGTTTTCTAACCAGCTGAACCTTGGTTTGAAATTGAACATACAACTAGACCTTGATTTGAAATTGAACACAGGCACAGGCGTGGGATTGGCTGGAAGTGTCCTGTCAATAAAACGCATGTCAATAGCCAGACTTCGCCAACAATACCAAGGTCTGCCTGACAACCGAAGGTCCGCCCATCGAGCTCCAGATGACTCAAACGTACTATAATAGTTTTGACGGAAAAACAAATGAATGGTAAAACAGGAAGCATACACTTCCAGAGCAGTCTCTTCACATATCAAAAACTTTACAAGTCTTAACAACTTCACTGTTTTCAAGCATTTTTACGAGGTACTCTCCTTAGTGTCCTCGGAAGGGAAAGAATACTTCCGAAGGGCACATATTCCCTCAATCCTTCGTACACTCCATACGTCCCACCACAAACGGACTGATTTCGTTATTGTGTGCCGAAGAACTTTACCAATCTTTACAGCCTATCCTGTCCAACACACTTGCCCTCTATTTCCAACTTACTGTACATGTATATAATTTGCTATAGTTTCTGGGAGTTTTGCATTGTGTACACACAGGCTGCGCGAGACTGCTTGCGTGAGACTGCTTTTGCACAGACCTGTGTAGCCGTGGAACGCATCACATCGGCCAGATTTGGCCGACGTGTACGTCCGCGACCTCATCACAGCGTAGGAATCTTAACCGAAAAATAAGTCCAGGGGCCGGTTGTTCAAAACCATCGTTAGGCTAAACCATCGTTATCTCTCTGTTAAACCATCGTTATCTTGAACCATCGTTATGTTTGGGTTGTTCAAAGCATCGTTAGGTTAACGATGGTTTAACTTTGGTGCTAAACCATCGTTAAGTTAGCGATGGTCCAGGGTTCTGTTAAGCCGTCGCTAAGGACATCCAATATGGCCGCTCATCTGCTGCTGTTGCACCAAGGGCACAGAAAAGAGAGGAAATATCGAAGAATTAATGATATTCTTCATGAGGAAGATGACGATTTTTTGAGAGCTAGGTACCGGTTCAGCCGAGACAGCATAATATACATCACTGACCTCATCAGAGGGGAAATAGAGAGGCCAACAGGGAGATCCCACAGTTTGTCGGCAGAAGATCAACTGCTCGTGGCCCTGAGGTTCTATGCCTCAGGTTCATTCTTGCAAGTCGTCGGTGATCATCAAGGGCTGGACAAGGCCACAGTTAGCCGGGTGCTTGTTGATGTGTCCAATGCCATTGCCAACCTGAAGGACCAGTTTATCAAGTGGCCGACTGAGGCAAATGAATTGGCGACTATTCGTAACGGTTTTTACGCCATGGCAGAGTTTCCAAACGTTATTGGCGCTGTCGATGGGAGCCATGTCCGAATTCAATCACCATCTACGCCTGCGTGGTATCCTCAAGGTCCAGATGTGCCATCCTACGAGTCCACCTTTGTCAATCGGAAGCAATTCCACAGCATCAATAATCAAGCAATCTGCGATCACAGGGGTGAGTATAGGCCTAGGCCTAGAAGAGGATAGGCCCCTAGCCTACTAATCTAATGTGCATGCACACTACTGCCCCATGCGTCATGCAATCGCAATGCATGCATCATGTGCATGGTTCACTGACTGACACATGATGCATCATTCAACAGTCAAAAGCATTTTGTTCTGATTCTGACTTGGGCTAGGCCTACAGCTGGTTTGACAGTCACAAATTCAAAAAATAGGCATTATATGAACTCTCTGTCTTCTGTTTGGTGATCAAGAATAGTTTTGAAGCAGCAAAGAAGTCATTTTAGAGCTCGTATAGGCCTCAGTGTCTGTAGGCCAACATGTCCTGTCTCATGTGTACATCATGCATGTCATGCATGTCATGTGTCTGGTCCCAGAGAACAGTCAGCTGATGACAAAAAGTATGGGAGGCTAAATTGACCAAAATACCCACCTCATCACATTTCCTAAATAATAATATCACAATAAGTAAAAGTGACTACAGACTCAAAATTCAGTATGTGATGATATTGGCCTATGGAAAATTATGGTCACACCCAAAACATCAGTATTTCAAAATCAAGTAATTTTTTTTCACCATTCTATAAGAATATGATCTATTAATAAATATTTTTAAAAAATTTTTTTTTCATATTTTGAAACTGTGATACCTTTGTGTGCGAACTAATTTTTCCAACGTCTACAGTGGTTTAGGCCTGTACATCCCAGCTGGATATTGAAATCTGAGCCCCAAATCACTTTTACTTGTCGTTGAAATCTGTAGAGTAGTTTCCTTGCACCGCTATAGAGACCTTTCAAACACATTCATTTTGTACCGGTATGTCTTTTCAGGAAAAATCACAAATTTAGTAGGCCTATCTCTCTGGCCCGGGGCAACACATGACAGCCACATTTTCCAAGAAAGCAGAATTGGGCAATACCTGGCACAAAATCATGATGTTGGGATTGGGCATTTGCTTGGTGATTCTGGCTACCCTTGCCGCCCTTTCTTACTCACGCCATACCTACATCCTGCCAATCCAGCAGAGGAACGCTACAACCGAGCCCACAAGAGAACAAGAAGCACGATAGAGCGCTATTTCGGTATTCTCAAACGTAGGTTCCACTGCCTACACAGTGAAATTAGGATGAGGCCAGAGAGGGTCTGCAAGATCATCACTGCATGTGCAGTTTTGCACAATATTGCTATCAATCTGCGTGAGCCACAGCTGGAGCCAATCAGAGAAGAACCACAGGGAAGGCCACAGTACAGGGGTCAGGAAGACGGACGTGCCATGCGAAGACATGTAACGGATGCATTTTTTGGGCAGTGAGCAGGTGAAGATTATGAAGACTGGTCAAGAGACTGAACTGACTAACAACTACAGTTCTTACACATCGGTCAATACATCTTCATCTTTTAATCCACAGACCACCAACACTGTGGAGTGTCCTTTACAAGCCGTTTGCTCATATAATCAAATAGACTAGTTTTTTTTAAACAAATTTATCAAAAAACTAGGTTTATTTTGTAAAAAATGTTGTTTTTACAGAATTTGAAGAAAACAAGTTTTTTTAAAGAAACTTGTTTTAAAAAAACAGGATTTTTTTCCATTTTGCAGGAAAAAACTATTTTTTTAAAAAGTAGTTTAAAAAACAAGCTTCTTTAAAAAAACAATTTAAAAAAACCCAGTCAAGAATCTTTGCAACGGAGTTAAAGAAACCTAGTTTTTAATAAAAAAATAGCTTTAAAAAAACTGGTTAATTTGATTAAATGAACAAACGGCTTGCCATACTGTCCTGTCGAAAATGATCCTTGGATGAATGAGGCGTACAGCCATGGACATAAGTTTATCTGCACATTATGCCTTGAATACCTATTTCAAATGCTACTGGCCAGGTCCAATTTCTTCAAAATTTGAGAAATTTGGAAATGAATTTAGCTCATCTGGAAAAATCCACTGAATCTAACTTTTCATGTGATTGGGTAATTTTTGTTGCAGTTTTAAAATTGGCCCAGTTACTGTAATATTTGAAATATTCAAGTATCAGGTGTAGATAAACTTATGTCCATGACTGCAATTATTTACAATTAAGATTACGGAGTCGGAGTCGGAGTAGTAATCTTAATCAGTCATTTCAAATCTCTGTGTGTATGCAATACTTCAGAGTCCAACATTGACCAAAACTCCCTTGGAAAAATGTCCAACCATGAAAATTTTAACAGCAACAGTTTCAAGACCTATTTAGTCCACATTTTCTAGCCCCAAATCACGTTCTAAAGCCAGTATCTGCAGTTGGTATTTCTTTTCCCGCAGAATGGAGCACTTTAGTTCCTGTTCAAAGAAGGCATGCTGGCTTGGGCAGATGCATCTGCAAGCTTTGGCTGCTTTTCCATCATCCTTCGTCCTCTTGTTGGTGGCTTTCTTAGCTGGTTTAGGAACAGCCACCGGTACTTCATCGTCAATGTCATCTGTTTCTTCAATATCCTCCACTGCTGGCACTGTAAATATTAAAGAGAAAATGTACTTTTTGGCAAGACCAATGTTTGATTGGTTGTTACCATGGTTACATGGAATTTAATGACAAGTCTGTGATATTATATAAGGAATGACCTTGGATGGAGGAATTATACTGAATATAATTCTTCCAAAGAGTGTCTGACAAAATATGTATTATTATATTTATAGATCACATGTACTTATAATATTCCACATACCGGTACCGGGTATGATGAAGAAATTTGATAGGCCTAGCACTTTTTCATGAGCAACTTTGTATTTTTGAGGCCACCTTTCGAACCATAGGTCGTCAGCTGCTATTGCTAGGCCTATCAAATTTCTTCATCATTATCTCATTGCTCAACACGGCACCAATCAATACATTCAATTGTATTGAAAGACTGCAGATTCATATGTATTTTGTATGAATAAACCATTTGAGAATTAATACACCAATGGCTTCCCATACATTGATTTATGGAGGCGTGATAGATGGCAGCGCTGCATAGGCCAATGCAAGGTCAAGGTCGTTGCCAGTTTGGAACATGTGGAGACATAAAATAACGCAAATCAAATGCAGTTCCTGCTGAAAATATCAAACCATTTCAGGAAGGAAGTAGTCTAAACGGTAGAAGTAGTATTCAAGTTACCCCAGAACTAATGCTAGCAAGAATTATAAGCATTTGCAGCTATATTTTGATGATGGAACTTGATGCACAGAAAATTCGTGCTGCATTTTGGCAGCATTTGGGGGCGGCCATGTTTTTCATTTCTAGGATCTGGCGGACTTGAGCAGACGACATTTTCCTTCATGATCAAAAACAATCGCTGAATGACAGAAAAAAGGGGAAAATCATACCTTCTGCATCAGCCTGTCCTTGCATTGAAGCAAAAAGACGTGCAAGCTTGGAATTTGACACATTCATTTGGCAAGCTGGTGGTGGTGGTGCCTCTACTGCTGTTGCAGGCTGCTGTTGTTCAGGTTGGTCTGATGACATGGATGATGGCAGTGCCAGTGGTGCCTCCGTCTCCACACCTCCATCAATTCCGGTCCAAGAAGGACATGCACTATAAATGTCAACAATCTTCCTTGCTGACTCGGGCAGCTGAGGGGGTGGAGGACCTCCTCCTGTGGCCTTCATCTGGTGCTTCCTATTGCGCTCCAGTGCCTTTGCCTTACTCGCCATGCTCTGCCATTTCGTTTTCACCTCAGAGGGAGTACGTCTTTCCACCCCAGTAGCATTTATCTGGTCGGCGATTTTCTCCCAAATAGCCTTTTTCCTCTGATTTGTTACTGTGTTTGTCAGAGTGGATGTAAGAATACTCATATGCTGCCTCGTTAAATCTATTAACAGTGCCTCTTCAATGGCAGAAAAATTTGGTTTCCTCCTTTTCTTGGGAGGAGAAGGGACACTAGATACATCAGTAGTGGCCATCTTGGATCACACAGGAAGTGCTGTTTTGTGGAGCATTATGGGAAAAACCATCGTTAAGTTCACCGTTAGCTAACAACACTGTTAACGACAGTTTGAACAACAAAAAATTAACGATGGTTTAGCTAACGACTTGTTAAGCATTTTAACGACAGTTTAGAGTTAACGATGGTTTAGCCTAACGATGGCTTTGAACAACCGGCCCCTGGTTATTTGGGCTTAACATTCCTTGTTTAATGCAAATATATTCACAGATTTTGTGATTAATTGTATGGCAAGTAACAAATCTCATAATAAGCGAGGTTTATAGATATTTTGATCCTAGAAACTGCAGGGATCGAGAGACCACATGATCAGCCAAGTAAGTAGTTCGCTGTCAATCACCCGACGCCATCTTGATTACCCACAATCCCGTGAGCACGGCATAACAGATTGGTGCCAGGTAGGAGCGCCTTCTGTTGTAACAATGGGGAGTTTTGCCCCGATCACAGTCTCATCGCCTGCACATCTGCACCATCACTGCCTATATTTCTATGTGACTAGCTAAGAGGGCCAGTAATGCTCTGCTTTGGCCCTCCTTTGAATTCTATTGTACTTTTCTCTTTTCAAATAAACAGTAATATACCGTAGAGTCGGTTCTATAACATCAATGCACTATATGGCGAAGTACCGCCCCCAGTTCATTATTATGTCAACAAGCCCGGTTTCCCGCCTGCATTGATTGACCAATGGCGCACAGGAGAACGCCTGGTCAGTTTCTTGCGACATTAGGTACCGGTAGTGGGATATCACTAGGCTTTTGTTGTCAGTGAAATGCCGCAGTATACAACTTGCATCAATAAAGATTGCAGTCACGCACGCAAAATCCAAAGCTTTTGTCAACCACTGACAACAGAGCCGTGGAATTCTTGAATGCACGGTGAAGTGGATCTCAATTCCATGAAACCACAATCCGTAAATAGCGCCTAGTACTGACGGCCTATTCAAATCCCCGTCACGAATGAACCAGTACCCAAAGTGACACGACTTCATGGACACTTCATGTCGGTCTTGAGTATTGGGGGAAAGGGGAGAACGACCCACATGAATCGTGTCCATTGAGTCGCATCCCCTGATTTGGGGTGGGTGGGCGGGTTTTCCAAGATATCGCCAATCGTGAAGGGTCTGCCCGTTCGAGACCCCTGTGATGGTCTGCCTGAATATATCTTAACCTATTCCGTGCGNGGATAAACCAGTACCCAAAGTGACACGACTTCATGGACACTTCATGTCGGTCTTGAGTATTGGGGGAAAAGGGAGAACTCTGATGAATCGGTACCTGGGGATCTACCACTCCTTCCCCTGTGATCGCATTTCTTTCCTGGCTCTCCCATCCCTCCATATCCCAAATCTGACCTGCCATGACCGAGGAAGATTCCAGACGCGAGCCCACGTCACCGCCCTTCCTATGAAGACCGAGTTTCGCGTCCTTGTTAGCGCGGGCCGTCGCACATGGTGTGGCCGCGTCTGAAAGCTGCCTCGGGCATGGCAGGGCAGAAAGAAAAAAGAATCCTAGCCAGGAAAGAAACCAAGCAAAGCTTACCAAGCTGTGCCAAAACAGAAGTAGAGGAGGAACCCCTACCTGTTAACCAAAGACCTGACGCCGACACCGACGTTGATAAACCAAGCTTTATTGAAATACTCAAGAAGGAGTGCAGTTTACAGCCAATTTACAGACAACTGTTGAGAAATCCGCAACTTACAAAACATGGATGCATAAAATGGTGCCATAACAACTAAAGAAACCTACTCATCCACGTGTCTATCAGCCCCAACGCGTCGCTTGCCCCCTAGTGTTATGGGAGCCAAGTAGTTCACCATAGTCTATATACACGTATTATCACTTTAGATTGTTTCTAACGGTGCTAAGAGGTTACATGTAAATTAAGCCCCGTGGTTTATCCATTATCACTCTAGATTTTTTCTAACTCGGACTCTTCAAAATATTCCCGCTCTGCTCTACACCACTGGTTTTCTCGTGAGGGCCCGGACATGATATTGGCCATAGCAGACGACTGTCTCTGTTTCTGAGCCCTAGCATAATGATCAGCGGATTCCCCTGCCCGCCTATGGCAAGCCGTTTGTACATTAATGACAAAAACTAAGATTTTGTCTCATAAACTGAGATTTTGTCTCATAAACTGGGTTTTTGTTAA
>NMRB01003858.1:0-13653 GCA_002633025.1 Notospermus geniculatus | reverse complement strand
ATCATTGACGAAATCCGAGAGTTTTACGGGTCTGAAGCTTTGGAGATATTGGATAACAAAGATGAGTTGGAACAGATCATGAGTAATTTAAAGTCGACCTGTGGGTTGACCGAGTTGATTTTGGAAAACAGGAATGTGGAATTGTTGCTGTTGCAGAAGGAAGTGAAGGAGAAGATGAAATCGTTTATAAATGTGGATCTCCCAGATCTCCCTGACAGCATGAAAAAGGAGATTGATTTCGTGGAGGGGTCAATGAATTTGGGTTATCTTGACACTGGGAACAAATCGTCGATTTCTGGGAGGTGGATTTCACGGTCGTCGGATGAGGAGGGCGAGGCCTACAGCCGTGGAGGTAGCAAGGACGCGTGGACAATGACTGTAATATCGACCAAGGACAGAGGGATGTGTACTGATCCGTACGTGACACGATCCTCGACTGGTCATTTTGAGGACGATTCCCCTAGTATACGACAAGGTGAGGACAGTTCAGGCCATGAGGAGGATCAGTGCCAGGAAGAGAAATACCCCGCTGATGATCCTGAGACAACATTCAGAAGAATCTTAGAAAGGCGGGAGAGTTTGTATGATTCATTCAGAGATGATGAAAAGTTTTTTGACCGGCTGGAAGAGGAGGAGGAACAGGAGGTAAAGCCAGACGTTGAGGAGATTTCCACCAGCACTGTCGTTGATATTGAGTCAGTGGAGGCCTCTGGGCGAGCAGACGATACAGGTGATGAAACATATGACGTGTCAAATGGTAGTGACGAAGTTAGTGACGTTGATACTGCGCCGTCTGCAGCATTAGATGGTGATGGTTTCGTGGAAAATGAGGAATCGGGAACGGCGGCGGAAATTCAGGAAGAAGGTGACCTTGACCCTAAGAATGGTGAAGAAGAGTTCGGTAAAGACAAGAAGGCTCGATTCGACGTACATGAATACATTAAATGCGAAAGGGTAGAAGTCGAGGAGACATGCCCGGATGTTGTTGCAACGCACCGTGACGCCGCAACTGTCACTGAAGACACCGAACTCCTAGAACACTACACCGAACTCTGCTTAGAAACGGACAGTGGTCAAATTTTAACAACTTTAGACCCTGGTTTGTCCGTGAACCGGGAGACGATGGCTGAGTTCAATGTGCAGCGACTGTCTTCGGGGAATTTCACATCGGATATATTCAGTCGGAATGATGGTCGGGAAGCTCCGTGGCAGGTCATACATGATATGAACGAACTCCCCCTCCAGACTGAGGACAAGGGAATCAATGTCCCGGATGTTGTTGAGTGTGACAGTAGCTTGGAGATTGAATTCATTGACGTCATGTTGCGAGACCACGCTACTTCGACAGAGATAGTTGATAAAACAGATCAAGAGACGATGACTGAGTGTGTCGGAAATCTGCACCAAGTCAATACCACAGGAAACAAAGACCAGGCGAATGAAACAGTAACACAGGAGACGTGTTCCTTGATCAAATCAGACTCCCAAACATTGTTAACCCAGGCTATATCTGATACTCTAGCTCTCACTGCTGATACGAAGAAAGGCTTACTGGAACTAGCCGACGGATTCTATCACGGGGGAGATCTGGTGGAGTTCGCGTCGACTGAGCCAGACAGAGCCGTTACACCTGATGATACTGAACTCTTCTCTAAATCCATCCAGTTGTCTGATTCTCCATCTGACGCAGACGTAAGCAAAGTCGATTTGACTAGTCTGTCATGTGGAGTAGTACAAACGCAGGATGAGGCAATAGAGGCCATAGCCGAAATGGTGGAGACCTCAACCAGTCCAGATACCGTCAGCGTGCACGACTTCGGTGTCCAGACAACCCGAACTGAAGTCGACGAGTTCGGGACTATGACGGAAACTACCGAAGTTACAGACACCGCCATGTCCACAGAGATGCCGATCTTGAGTGATAGAGACTGTGGAACTGACCAGCAGACGTTTAGTACGATCGGCACAGAGACAATATCTCCAGGGCTTGTTGATCAAGCAGTTGGTAATTCAACTAAAAGGAAGGACACCGGCTGTGGTGATTCTGTCGCCACGGTCAGGAACGTAGACGTGACGGCCATGCCGGAAATGGTCGATTCCTCCTGCTCGCCTGACATCATCATATGCCTTGACACCTCCCTTCAGACAGAAGGATGGGATTTCAAAGATGCCTATGTCGACACCGACGCGATAGACATGCGAGACATTTTCACTGAAATGCCTCAGTTAAGCTTTATGGATGTATTTACAAACACCCATGTACCAGAATCGGTGGACGAGGCGACCGTTACGGACATAACTCAATTTGAAGACCAGGGATCGGGAACGGAACCTGTCCTATCAAATATGGTGGGGACCCTGACGGACTTGTTGCGCATGTGCGATGCAGCAGTGGAGACCACGTCAGTCATGACGTCAGACGCTGCGTCCGCCGTTAGCCCAGAGAACGAAACGAAAGAGACGATGACTCCCGTGATCATCACCAGGGACGCTGCATCAAACGCGAGATTTCGGCGGAAAAAACCGGCGAGAGAAAGTGCGGCTACGTCGACAGATTCTGTTGAGCTGGTAGATTCGTCTACTAGCACGTTCATGGAGACTAGTAGCGTTGGCCTCAGTGTTGTCCCAGAGACAAGGGAGGATTCTACCGAGACTGTTCAGCCAAAGTTTGTTGATAGTGGAGTTGAGGCGGCGCCAGCTGTCATGGACGCTANATGCCTGAAGTCGATTGCAGAACAGAAGCAGTCTTACAAGACCCAGACCAAAGTATGGTTGCAAGGACTGAAAAAACTGAGATTTTACAGAAGAGGCGACCGAATATAAGTGCTTTGTTAAATCTTCCGAAGGTCTCTGATGTTGATATTCCGGCTGCTGGCGCTTACCTTGTTACTGTTCCTGCTGAGGAGTCGTCTCTAGATGTGACACCAGGGGTCTCTCCGTGTGTAACACCCTCTGGCGACAATCTCTCTTCCTTCAGTGATGCCGTGGAACCAACCAAGGAAAAGAAACGAAAACACAAGAAAGAGAAGAAGAAATCAAGAGAAAAGGAGGAGGAGCGTATTCGAAAGTCTTCCAGTTTGACATTTGGGAGTAAACTCGGCGCAAGTGCCATGGCGGCACCGTCTGCAACAACACCAGAGGATGGTAATCCCAAGAAACATAAGGCTGTGAAAAAGCCACTGTTTAGTTTGGGTCGGTTTAGTAAATCACTGCCCACGTTGGCGCGTTTGGATGAGAAAATAGACCGTTTCTTTCGGAAATCCGCCTCACGGGAGACCACTCCCAGTACATCTGTCGCTACCACTCCGCAGACAAGTAGATCGGGCTCTCCCGATCGGCATGCCCTCTACCGGAAGGCAAAGGTGGTCACGCCTGAAGGTCATCCTCCGCATAGGAAGGCCAGGCCGCTAAAGGTGTCGGCGTTCCTTGAACAGCCCATCCTCGAGAAGGTGAAAGTATCGACGTCAGACTCGGGACAAACAGAGGAGGAGATTGATCTTGATGATATTGCGAGAGAATCAAACGTCTGACCGTCCATCTCGGCCGACGCGACTATCGCGATGGGAGTGGTGTTCTCAGTCTAAGAATCAATTCACGCGATTTTCGTGCCGCGCGATGTCGCATCCTTTGTCCACGACCAACGCGGCGGAAACAAACAATGCTTTCGAGCGTCTGCCGCTCGAAAATCGCGTGAATGGAGAGCCAGCCTTAAGCATGGCGCACACGGGCGATTTTTCTTTTTTCGAGCGATTTTCTAGGCGACCGGCCTTGCGACCACAGCTGCGACTGAACATATTTTTAGTTCTTTTAGTTTTTGTTGACTCGTTTGCGACAAATGCTTCCTTGGAAGATCACTGATGTCGTGGATGACATCACTGATCGACCTCAAAGGTAATTATCGCATGCGACGTAGTAGTCGCATCTGTAGTCGCCCCCATTTTAGTCGCTCGTGTGCGCCATGCTTCACAGAGAGAATCGAATCAAAGTTTTGAATGGACTGGGGCATGAAGCCAAGTGGCTCTCTACACACATGCATGTGTTTCCATTCACGAGTATTTGGTCTCGGAAATGAATGTGCTAGGCCTAGGGTAGTGTTTGTGGTGTATAACATGTAAATTATGCACTGTCTATATCATGTCTGTCAGTTACGTCTCGTTTGGTGCCAGCTATCAGGGTTGGTGGTATTTTATGGAACATCTTGAAATAAAGTATTGATATCGACTGGTTGATTGAGTTTATAAATGCCGTCTGAAGGTGACTCGGCGTTGCACTTGACGTCAATCCAGTGCTGTCGCAATCACATCAAGCCATAGATTTGCGTTGTGATTGGTCAAATGCGACCAGGATCTGCACATGCCCAGTTGTTCCAACACGCAGAGCCTCTTTCTCGATACGATTATATCAGCTGCTGCGATGGAAGATGTTCCTCCGTTTATGCCATGCCAGGTCATGAAACGTTCTGATGACAAAAGGTGGCGTACACGCCATTTTGATGGAAATTCGAATAAGAAAATCTTATGACACGAACTAACGCCAGCTTTCAATAGTATTGCCTCTCATCTTGCGGTCTATTTTGGCGAGACCTCTAGTGGTGAGAGTAGTGACTACATGTACTTGTCTGGGCGATTTTTATTCTCTGGCTGATTTCTTCTGCCGTCCTTGTTTAAACAAAAGCAGCAACATAATCCTCGCCTCGTGCCGATAGAACGGAAGCGTACAACCGTAAACAATAAAATTACAGCAGTAGTTTATAACACTTATTTGATTCAGCATGTAGGCAACGTAAAAAATGAACTCGACATATTTAGGGTCGTATTGCCCCTTTCGTAGAGGGCCTGCCCAGTAGGTCCACATCGCTGACGGAGGGGTGAGAAAGATGACATACAGCGTCGACACCAGCATCAAGGATAAAATGACCTTGCCGTCACTTTTCGCCGCCATTTTGGATTTGCTTCTTTGAATATTTCGCCTCGATCGATAGATGCCCACCAGAGTCAGAATATTCGAGGCGAAGATTAAGAGACAGGGGAGGTAATTATACAGGACTGTGTCAAATTGCCAGAGGATCAGTCCAAGGTTACCATTTGGAACGTAATCACAGATTTCAAGGCCTATATCGGTGATAATTTCAACCAGGAAAAGCCTTGGTACGCTCGCGCAGAGGCAGACGGTGCAGATCGTCACAATTGTGACCAATCTGATGCGGGGTGTGATTTCGATTCTCTTGAGCGGAAACCACACGATGACGGACCTCTCCAAAGAAAACGCCACGATCGTCCAGGCAGATATCAACTCAAACAACAGAATACCAAAAGCCGTGATCTTGCAGGAGATACGGGAATATACCATCAGATTCAAGGCGTGTTTGCCATTTGTTATGACAGGCAACCCGCTGAAAAGCCATTGAACGAACCCGTAGACGAATATACATCCCGTGTCTGATAGCGCAAGACAGCTGAGGTACTGGACAGCGGCGTCAGCGCGGTGTCGTGTTCGGACGAAGATGACGAAGGATAGAACGTTGCCGAAGACTCCGATGGTAAGGAGTACCAATGAAGCATAACCTTCGATAAACCAAAGAATCCGTTGAACTTGTTCCAATGCTGCTGCCCATTCTGACGTCACAGTTCTGTTGCTTTCGTAGCCAATGATTGTAGCGGCTTCAGTAGCCGTTTTGATGCTCACCATTATGTTTCACTATTTGTTTTGTTGGTCGTTGTGCTCCTAAAACGACATGGACCACGCCCGAATCAGCATCATCCCCATGGATGGATAAATCTGCTTCACAACGTCTATTTTGTTGGCAATTTGTTCTTTTTCAGTCAATCCTTTTTTGGAAACCAAATACGATCGATATACCAGCGGCAAACAGATTTGATATTTTTATAGATGTCAACATATCTGTTTTGTTAAACCATGAATGGGCTAAAAATATCGTCACTCTTCACAGCGCAATATGAATCAGTTCGGCTTCATTTTTTACCCGTTTATTATAAAGTGTCGTTCTTCAATATGAAAGAGATATGCCCATACTATCACCTATTCGGCGTGTCTCCCTCTCTTCTATCATTTACTAATTCATTCCACATGAATTTGGCGCGAGGTTTACGACCGATATCTCCACAACGGCTGGGTCAATTATCTGTCCATTCAGATTGTAGCAAAACATTGGCAAAATACCCAAACTCAATCCATATTCACATATTGTACCCAAAACATTGGCAAAATACACAAACGTTTCCAGAAGAATACCCAGAGAAAATTTTTAGGGTAAGCAGCCCTGTTATGTGATGTGCGAAAGCGGATTTGTCTCGTTTGCCACGTCCACGGCCGGCTTTCCCCTTTAAAATGAGGTATTAAATCGGAGTCGACGACGGGTGGAAACACCGGGCAACGTCTGGAGAGAACACTGCACGTCATTGTGAGGTAACGTGACAATTAAGTACTGTTATTGTTCTCATTCATTCGAGAAGGGAGACTAATGACCAACATTTACGTCCTTGTTTCGGAGCACATGCTTTGTTTTACTTCTCCGACGCCGGTCGTCGTCTTGTAATCAACGATTCTAGATTTCGGTTTCTCCTCTTCCTATAGAATTTAGTTCAGAACCGTTTTCCCTAGTTTTTAACAAGGACAAGAATCAATTGTTCGCACCCTGCTGTGATACACAACTCGAACCAAACTCTGTCCCATGTGGAACTTTTCATAAAACGTGTTCTTCTGGTTACGGGGCTAATATCACCTGTAGGATAAGTTTGCCTTCAAGAGCCACGTGGTCAGCATCTGCAGCTCCTTCTGCTAATAGGCCTACCTTGGATCTCTTGAGTGGAGAGGGGTTCGTGTAGTTTTGAATACGTTTACCTTGGAAACACTTTGAAACATAAACTTGTGGAAACTGGCATCATTCTTGTTTGCAACAATCAAACGGATTTTTATCTTATGTTAATCAGTTGTTTGCTGCATGGAACTACTACACGAAAACAACTCATTTGACGCCACAAATCGAACTCGATATAGTTGGTGGACGCTGCTCGCTTGGCGATCTGGATATCTTCATCAGTACCACAAACCTTGACCTTAAGTGACACCTCTTTTTGGAAAAAATCGTAAATATCACGGCGGATAGTCATGGCTGTGTCTGATATCCAAATTGTCGTCTGCTTGATGACGTTGAGCATCTTGCGTGTGACGTCATCAAAAGCGGGAGTACGCGTTGACGTCACCCTTGCTGCGGCAATGTTTGAGAGACCGATAGAAGAGGGGGATCAAAACTTGAGACCCTGGCAGATTAACCAACGTAAGTAAACAAATGTTCTTGGTGAAATTAACGGAGACAGATTCTATAGGGTTGATGTTTCGTTATTTCTCCAATATTTCCAAAAGAGCATAGAAAGTTTATAGGCTTAGTAACCCTTGGACAATGCCCGGTTATATTGCCTTCGTTCCGGGGACACCATGCAGGCCTAACAACGCTCTCTGACGGTCCTTCATGCCAATGAGGAACCTGCCCATCAAAAATTGTCCCTTTCTCAACTGCTTTCTCCTTTCCTCATTGTTCTGGGACCCTTTTTCCGGGACACCCGGTACAGCAGGTGAGTTTGAATGGAAAGGTGCATCTTGGAAGGAAAATATTATCTCAGCATTGTGTATAAAACATTTCTTTATTTGTGACTGCCTTATGAATGATATGAATGCGGTAATTGGCCTCCAAGGTGAGATCTGGTTAATCGGCTTGGCTCTGGTTTGTTTCCTTAGCTCAGTGGTTGTTGGTCTTCCGACAAAGATAAGTCTTCATCCACCCATGGGAAATGTAATATGATGTTTTGCCCGCAGATAAAGATTCCCTTCATAAATGCGATGCCAGTGCCGGTGGTCACGTCTGCTTGCCATATCGGCCTGATCTTCGATCAAAACATATCAATATGCAGACTGCGCTCATTCCTCTCTCAAACTGTATGCACTATAAAGTCGCATTTAAGATGTCATGCTGACGGGTGCTCTACTCTAGCCTTCTAATTCCCTTTTAAAGGTACTGTCACACTGAAGTAGTACTCAACGTCCTGTCCCGTCCTAAAAAAATCGTAAAACGGGCTAGAACGTGTAATGTTGGCCAAATAATGTCTCGAAATGCTGGAGCACCCTTCCCGTCCGAGCCCGTCCATGAAGTTCTTAAAGGAGCTGGACGTCCAAGTTGTAAACACTCACTCACTGGTAGTCCAGTAAATCTAGGAATTAACCGGGAACAAATTGCAACAGAAGGTTTTTTTGCTTTAAATGTTTTATTAGGTCACCTTGGACATCATATCCAAAATCCCCCAAAATCGCACGGCGGGAACCTACTTAATTTGCATATTCAATTTTGTGAACTGGCTTCAACGTTGGACGCCGATGGACGGAACAACTGAGCTTTGTACAGGAGAGTGGGACCCGATGTACAGCTAACTTTGTAACGGTTGGATTTACACCCCATAAATGTATTACCAACACATAGAAACATGGTACCTCGGAATCAACTAAGCCTATTCTTTGGACGTTTTAAGCGGCTACCTAATCGAAATTGACATTTTATGCATTTTGACCCATTTTTGTGTTAATTTATATAAAAAGCATCATATCTTAGTACATAACGACTAAAAACAATTGAAAATGTGTTTGTCTGGTTCCGAGGCACCGTATTTCTATCTGTTGGTAATACATTTATGGGGTGTAAATCCAACCGTTACAAAGTTAGCTGTACATCGGGTCCCACTCTCCTGTACAAAGCTCAGCTGTTGCGTCCATCAGCGTCCAACGTTAAAGTCAGTTCACAAAATTGAATACGCAAATTAAGTGGGTTCCCGCCGTCCGATTTTGGGGGATTTTGGATATGATGTCCAAGGTGACCTAATAAAACATTTAAAGCAAAAAAACCTTCTGTTGCAATTTGTTCCCGGTTCGCCCGAATTTTCGCTTAAATTTACTGGACTATTATTGTCGGTGATGTGTACTGACGTGAATATCGTGAGTGAGTTGCATTGGACCGGGCACCAGTCTAACGCTACTGTTGCTGCCACCTTTACGAAGGAATAAAACTAGTTTGCCGACCATGTTTGTAAACAAACCAGCTTGTTTACAACTTCGGCGTCTAACTCCTTTAAACGACTGTAAAAAATGCCACTACTTCCACTCCGTTCGCACACAGTTTCAGCCCGTTCGGCAACATTTTCAAGAAAGTACTGAGAACTAGGCCCTATAGCTCAGTGTGATTGGGGCATACCAGGTCCAAGGCACTTTCAATACATTTTTCGCTCATTGTACTACAGGACACTGCTGTATCAGAACCATTGCCATATACAGTGCGGAAGGGCAAAGATCAATTATTTTTCATCCAAAACTCCTCAAGGATATGTGTGTGTTCTGAAGCAGCCATTAAGCAGTGGGTGACGTAGATAAAAAACGAGGCGCCATGACTCGGCAACACAGCATGACCCCAGCTTTGGTGATTTTTCACCTTCGGCCTTTTCATTCATTTGATGTAGGCTAGCTGCCAAGATTCTTTCATTTAGTAATGTACATGACTTAAAAAGGTACATTACCCGTCGTCTGCTAAGGCTACGCAGGTTCTGTAGGCCTACAGATGGCGCTCGTTGTATCCTTTCAAACTGCTCGTCTGAGAACCTCCGAGACTTTCCCGTCAAATTCCCATGGGTTTAGTAAGTTCTGCTATTGCCAGGGGCGGATCCACGATTTCGGAAAAGAGGTGAATTTCAATGATTTGCTCCAAATTTCATAATTTTACGGTAAATTATACAGATTTGTTGGCCGAAAGGGGACGTGCTCCCCCCTTGGATCCGCGCCTGATTCCAAGGGAACATCTGGTAATTGCCAAGAGCACCAAAATTTTGCTGGTGGCATTTGCCTTTAAGTTCACTCCTCATTCATAGTTACGATGTGTAAAGAACATGTCATTCCGCAATTTTTCGCCTCAATTATTGTTAAATGCATGATGCTGAATAGAAACTTTGACTTCAATGCCATCACAATCACGACTTCAACGCCATCACAACCTGCATGGTGACGGCAGGTCTTTTCATGACGTTCATCCCAAAGTTGATTGGTGCGAGGTATGATGCTATATATCAACGCCAGCGTTAACGCCGTTCTCATCGAGTCATCTGCAGGTTTAACGCCAAAGCTAAATTAGAAGTAGGCTTGCTCTGTTTCGATCAATCCAGCCCGGCAGACAAGCGTTTATTGCATGCGTCTCTGGCAATCGTCTTCGACTCGGAATTAAGCTTTCGGCAATCTTCGAGCCGCCATTGAAAGCACCTCGACAGTATATAGCGGATTAAGTCTCGACCACCATATGGTCGGTAAACAGGTCAGAAGTGATGCGGTTGTAGCTTTGCGTAGACTGGAAATAGTTCACATATAATTTTTTATTTAACTGATGTTTGTTTGCACAAAATGAGTTATTTCGCAATGAATATCAATATAAAAACGTTTGAGTGGTTAACTGTGCATTTTGCAACGATTTTTATTGAAATCGTTGCAATGTTAACATCGACATGAGCATGGTTTCCGCAAGTAGTGCGGTCTCGATCAGTATGGCGGCGCCCTTCATATGTCAGAGTTACGATGCTGGTACAAATCGTTCTCTGACGTTCAGATTGGCGTCTCTGGCACCTCGTATGCGTGCTTTGCGCGCGACTAGCGGGTCACGTGGTCACGTGCGATGAAGAGGCGGTAAAGAAAAGTGAAAGTCCTAGAGACGTCTCACAAAGATATCAAAAGTGACATTTACTCCCTTCACATGCCATTACTGCAGAGAGCTTCACATCTAACCTCCCAGTCGACAATTTACCTCGCCTAAATCTCCGTTAATCACCGGATGTACCTTAATAACTCATGATAATGTCACCTAAAGCACTAATTAATGAAAATGTGACGTGTGATTGAACAAACTAATGGCTTTTATAGACCAATATGGCCATTTCCTGGAGCATCTATGGTTCATTATGCCGAGGGGGGGGGGTAACGATGAGGAACCACCTGCATCATTTGATTGACCTTATCATGAAACCTTGATTTGAACGGAAAAGGTAATAGGGAGGTTTAGACTCACAACTTAGCCTAATACACGGACACGTATACCGATCGGGGGACGTTGAGCTTCAGATCGGAAAGCAGGCCTGGGATTCAGGTGCAAAGCTACGTTGTCGACCACAACCTCGCTACCCCTTGCAAAAGTCCGCGCAGGGGGAAATGTACGTGCGTGCACTGTGCATTGGACCACACACACCCCGCCGGCGACTTTCGCAAGGGTCTATTTTGGTGACTTACAGCCAAGAGGTGCATGAATAGAATTGTATTATGAAACGAAACACATGAAATTGGCATAGCTTGTTTTCTTTGGGTACCAATCAGTGTTTGCATCGGTTCACAGTCAGTCACGATAGCCTAACCCCCGAGGTAGGCAGTAGGGCTGTTTAGACGACAGGCAAAAATCCACATGCGATCCGATCGAATCCGATTGTGGTTCAAAACTCTTGCGTGTAAACGCTACCCAATGCGGTACAATGTGGATTTAAAATGGTCCCAAATCCACATTGGACCGCATTGGACCACATACGACCACATTCAAATCTCGTCTAAACGCAAGTGAGACCCGATGCGGGTCGATCGGATCCAATCGGATTGAATCTGAATGTGGTTTTTTGGCTTGTCGTCTAAACGGCCCTAGTGTGTGTCTGACTCCATCACAAAATTCTATTGGCTCGGCACGGTGACGTAAATGCCGTCTTCAATTAAGTCGTACACGTACTTTTATGTTGAATAAGTATTTACGAGACGGCCCCCAAATCCCCTGGAGATTACTTGGCGATATTTTATCCAAGACTCCAGCCTACTACATCGGCAAACATGAATCTAGGGATGCTGGCTAGATTAGCCAGAACGGATCAGTGATAATGGTATTTCCTATCAAGTATGCGGATAAAATGGATGGTGACATGATACGGCTTATGATACATTACTTGGATGCTATGGATTGTATGGGATAGTTCATCCCACGTCTCCGTTTCATTTTGCGTTAGTTTCGATTCGAGCGAGGACTGAACGCACCACAACTACAGGCCGTCTGACTTCTCCGTATTCACATTCTCAAATAAGCCGCCAAGGTTTTTCGGCCAAGAATGCTTTGTTATTGACCTTAATTTATATTTCATTAAATGCAAGTCATTGGATATACATGTAGCTGTTATATTATCAAATGAAAATTGCTGATGCTGTTGTAGCGAATGACTTCGTTCGTTCTCTTCGAACACTCCATGCCGTTTCCGAAGTGGTTCCGTGATAATTATACGGTATACGATGGAGTACCAGTCACAAGACCGTCACATCGGGGTGGCCCAAGGATTCCGCACCTATTAAATCCTAATTGCCGTCATTAGCAGGACTTTTTTTAAAGTGATATAATAACCGAAGTCGTCCTCCAGCAGAAATTTTGCAAATTTTCGACCCCAACCGGGGACTTCTTCAGGCTGGCACTTTCACGTCGAGCTACCAGGGCCGACCGAATCGAAACTCCGATAGCACTAACAGTGCCTAACAGAGAGGTATGCAATGCCTTTTACCATTACAGAGTTTCTCTGTTAGGCCCTGTTAGTGCTATCGGAGTTTCGATTCGGTCGGCCCAGAAGTATAATGAGCTGGATACGAGCCTGAAGAAGACCCGGTTGGGGTCGAAAATTTGCAAAATTTCTGGAGGACGATTTCGGTTATTATATCATTTTGTGTGTCGTTTTCTGTGCTCTATTTTTTTGGATACTTTTTTAAAGTGGATTTTCATCGTTTTAACACATTCATGAGTGGCTTGCGTTATCTTGCGTGTGAGGTACAATGAGATTCGTAAGAGCGGATGCTGTTCTTATATTCTCGTGGACTGTTTCTTACAAAAAGGATGTACTGGACTTTGTGGTTGACTGTGATTTCCGAGTCTTGTGGTCGTACCCTTCTTTGATGTCAGAACCTGGTTTGTGAAATATGCTGAAGCAGCTTGCGTTTTGTATCATTGTGCTGCTGATGTTGAGGAGCGGGCATCTTTCGTGTGAGTGTTGAAGTCTTGGCTGCTATCTTTTCCTCAAACGTACAAACACCTGACCAACCCCGGGGCAGAATGCACAGATCCTAATAAAAAACAAATCCTGTCTAGTCCTACAGTCTAAACTTTAGCCTACTCTTTAACTTGCTTTGAAATCGAAAGTAGATTTTTAAGGGTGAGCCCTCTCGTAAGCTGTCCTTTCACGGCAATTCTAATACCGGTGTAACATCTGCCAGTGTTCCCCATCTGTGAGTGTTCTCCACTTGTCTGACGGAAAAAGCGGCGACTTGACAATAGAGGACACGCAGAGAAACATGTCGATCTATCTTAGTTTAGTTTAAACATATTTTTATTCTAGACATAATAAATGCACAAGAATAAGGTTTGGACAAAAGTTCTTAAAGAACTTACAAACGTCCTTACCATATGCCAGTTACAAACACTTGTCACAGAATGAAGATACATCTATCTGCCAGCGTTTCCCGAACAATAAGGGGACACACTCACCCACAGAAACACTGGCAGACATAACACTTGGCCCATCGCAGGTAAAACTGGGGGGGGGGGGGGGG
>NMRB01003856.1:14440-43853 GCA_002633025.1 Notospermus geniculatus | reverse complement strand
GTTGATTTGATTCTAGAGGTTTGGCGGTCACTCTGGTAGGGAAGGCCTACCCCATCCCAATAACCATAGTATAGAATCGAACCAACCACTAAAGCACTACCCGCCGCACCATAGTGACCGGTAAAAGAATCGAACCCACACAACTAAAGAATTGCCTTATCCCAATTACACTAATTTGTGGCTACCCAAAAACTGAACCAATCACCAACAGTACTAGGCCTACCCCAACCCCAAAATAGAATCGAACCCACCACAAAAGCACTACACCAACAAGGATATTGGCAAGACCATTACATAGAGTTGAGCTTACCACAAACATGATAGAACGAACCATTATAACAGCACGGCACTGTCCATTTGAAATGAAATGAGAGTTAACTTTGTTCCATTCCAGTTTCAGGGTCAGTCCGTATTTTACATTCCGTTTGCAACCACGATTCCGTTCCGTTCAGTTCCGTACTTAATAACTACCCCTCCTTCAACTGAGGTATTCAAGAATAGTCAGAATGTATTTTATATAGAATTATGAAGAACTTTTCCACTGCCTGTTGGTGGTCTTAATGGTACAACTCGTCACTATAGGACAACTCGCCCATAGGACAACTCGTCACTTGGAAAACTCGCCAATAGACAATTTGCCCCTGGACAACTCGCCCCTAGGATAACTCGCCCCCTGGGACAACTCGCCCCCAGTATTGCAAAATATGAAATGGCTTGAGCTTTTATCAAATAAGAAAACTGCCCGAGTGGGCGATCCGAGTCACCCGGATTGCACGAGTTGATTTTCTCCGGTCTTGAAAGCCCGAGGAGACCGCAGGTCGAGGGCTTTCAGGCCGGAGAAAATCAACGAGTGCTATCCGGGTGACGAGGATCGCTCACGAGGGCAGTTTTATTTTTATCACACGCCACAACCATGGCGAAAAGAACCCACAATCACTGCAAATAACACAATTTTTGTAAGAAGAAGTTTGAAAAAAATGTGAAAAAAATGTGATCGCGACGTTACGTCGCGCCATATGACGTTGCGTGTCTGGGCTGGGTTGCACAAAACTCATGTTAGCGCTAACATGATGTTAGCGCTAACATCATGTTAAACTAGAAATTGACTTACCAGTCAATTTGAAAGACCGCCCTTGGAAATTGGGAGCTAAGATACAGTTGATTGATCGAGAATTATCGAACGGCCAGGGTTGGTGCCTGGTTTTTGAAATAGGGAGAATAAAAGTCTCCCATTCCTAAAAGCAGAGACTTTTTTCCAAAGAGGGAGACTTGGCTTCTCCCTACTAACTTCAGAAGGAGAAGCTGTAAAGGTCACTACTACATGTATTCAGTGATAAACTGAACTATGTGCTATGTACTGCCAACAGGGTCCAATAACAGGTATGTGGCGGACCAGAAAGGGATTGACTCTTCCCCACATCCATTGAATAATCAATCAAGATAGGAACCAGTCCAGGGTGATCACAACGCCATCTTCAGCATACATAACGAACTATGCACATGTGTAATGTTAGCTGTATGCTGTATGTAAGTGATAGTAATAGTACTATGAATTGCCTGAAGATGGCATTTCAGTCAACAGTTTGAAAAAATGACAAATTTCACCCAAATTTCGAACTATTTGTGCACGGATGACCCCAAGAAGCAATAGGATTCTGTGTAATATGCTCATCTACGATTTCTGAAAATTTTACCGCGATACATGGCGTTTTTCGTTAGTTATCTTGCTGAAACCGCAGATTGGATGGAGAGATCCAGAGAGAGAGAGAGAGAGAGAAATTCAGTAAAAACAAGGAAGACCGCCCCATTGATGGGGGCGGTCTTAATGACGTAAAATGACAATGGATTTTGACGTCATCTAACATAAAAGTTAGCGCTAACACCATGTTAGCGCTAACATGAGTTTTGTGCAACCGGCCCCAGGCCTAGTTTCTTCGCTACTCAACGTCATATGATGTGGCGAGGTGACGTCACGTCACTGTTGGAAAGGGATTTCCCAAGGGCGATCCGGGCGGTCAGTCTGACCGGTCAGTCCGGGCTCAGATCGACCTGATTGCATGGCAGATCGCCCTCCGTGAAAGGGGAATCCCCGTCACCCATTTTTTGCTTTTTTTCGTTTAGTCGTTCGTATTTTAGTGAGTTTGAGATTCATGCATGTAATGCTGGGGAATACCTATCTGTCGCAGTCATAACATGTAAGTTTGATTGTGTTTTATCAGAAATATTGGCATTTTTATGAAACGTCATGCTCGATGACGTCATCATGGGTGTGTGATAAAACAGGCCCTTGACCAATAAAATAAATAAAGTAAGCAATTTTTTTTAAATTCATGACTAGATTTTGATCATAAAAAGTAACATCATCTACACTCGGGAAATAATTTCAATTAAAAATTGTTGTAATACAGTGGCACAAGTTGAAATAGTCTCTCTTATACCCTATTATTATATACATGTATTACAAATTGAGCAGAAAATTGATAATTAATCAAGTTTTCTCCTTCAGTGGAACCAACTCTACAGGGTGTCCCAGAAAAACAATCCTGTGAAAAAGGGTTAATATGACCACCCCAAGAGGTGTACCGCTATAATAATGGCTTTTCCGCAAATATGCTTTCCAATGATACCACGATGACATTCCTTCATTTATGCATCACGGAGCGTCACTGTTTTGAAAATGGCATCTCAAAATCCATTTGTTACAGTTGGAATAAACCAGTGAAATAAATGTTCACTTGAAATGCTTGACCAGAAAAACAAGTAAGCATCCAACCTTATGTCATTAACCTTATGCAATAACATGGTGAGTGATTTCAGAACATACGCCAATGTGTGAAAGGTATTCAGACCAGTAAACATTCTAGCCAGCAGCATGGTGCAATTTACCACTGAGCAAAGAGTGTTTGTGGTAACAAAATTCCTCGAAAACAAGAGCTTACAAGCCACTCAAGATGCATTTAGGGACGCCTTCCCAGAGAGATATCCATGTTTAGGTGTGATCCCGATAACTTTGGCTCCAAGATTATGAACACTTACTGTAGCAAATGGATTTGGACGCCTTAACCACTAGGCCAAATCCCCATCTTCAAAAAAGATGGTTCAATGGACTATGTTTAAACGAGGCGTCCATCAGTACCCTGCGAGTAGCACAACCAATCTCCGAACCCAAACAATTTTATGTTATGCGAGCGGTCACATATAAAGGAGATACAAGTAAAGAATATGAAATAGAAATCAGGTAAGCCGCTCTCACACGTGCGACAATATTTGCGTGCGATTGTATTTTCATACGTTACGCAAACAATCGCAGAAATTATCGCAGACGTATCGCAGATTTGTCGTAAACTTAACGATAATCAGCATTTCTTGGCGTTCACTTGCAGTTGTTTGCAACAGTCTGTGATTATAGCTGCGACAGTCTTGCGACAATACGGGTTTTCCGTCTGCAGCCTCTTCAGTCGACACCGGTAATTTGGGTTTATAAACGATTTGTTGCGACATTGTGCGATATTTTGCGACAATCTGCGGTTGCTTTGCGATAAGGTTAAACTTTTTGAACATTTCCAAAATTTTACGATTATACGCGATTGCCTGCAATATTATCGCAAGGTCTGCGATAGTTTGCGTTAATTTGCGATAGTACACCTGCGATTGTTTATCGCAATTAAACGCAGGCCAACTGTCGCACGTGTGAGAGCGGCTTAAGGTAAGATAAGATAAAGGTAGTTTGTTATGCTCTCACCGCACAGCAGTACATGGAGTTTTGTTTCTTTTAGATAATGTATAAAACATTATTAACGCACCCAAACGATTTAAAACAGCAGTACATAAATAAAATCCTTGGGAATATCAGTAGTCGGGTACGAAACACAAATGAAAGGGATGCCCACAAGATTCATAAAACCAATCAAAGAACTATTTTATAACTTCTTATGGAACAACAAACCAACACTGTTTAACACTGTTTTGATTGGTTTTATGAATCTTGTCGGCATCCCTTTCATTTGTGTTTCGTACCCGACTACTGATATTCCCAATGATTTTATTAGAAGTACTCTTCCAACGAAGGTTAGATCTCTTTTTTCCCACCTCATTAAATTCTTTCTCATTCTTGCTATTTTTTAAACATTTCATTAACAATCTGGTCAAGACCTGCTGCCTTACCATTTTTCAACAATCCTTTTGCCTTTCTTATCTCAACCTGAGATAAAACATTATTAATAGTAGACTGAATAAGTTTACGAATGAGAATGGGCATATTTCAGTAAATCAGGCTGGATTAAGAGGGGGTTATTCAACTTTGGATCAGGCGGTAAACGCAGGCCAATTTTGATTTGATTTATTAACAATATAAGAAAGAATACAAGTGCGGAAGGGCCGACGCCGAGGCATTAATGGCCCTATTTGGAGATACAAGTAACAATAGTAAAGAAACGAAAAGAGGACGGAATAGAATATGTACATAAAACAATACTGAACATAACAGATTATACATTGCCTAAGGGGGCGTTTTTTCCCTCATAGATCCTAAAAATTCATACGTCCGTATTGGCATGGACGTTTTTCAGTTGCAAGAACGAAAAAAATAGGCGTCTTACATTGCGTCCTAAATATCTCAGGAGGACGTTTTTGCATGAAACTTTTTTTCTCAATTTGCGTCTGAAGTTGATTTCATGCGTCCAGGGACGCATGGACGCACCTTAACGCGATCCCTACAAGGGTCACGTGTATCGCACGCCGGAGTGGACAAAATTCTGAATTGATATCCACATTAAATCCAAACGAATTAATGTCTACATTATATCGACCAATAGGATTTGATTTTTATATGTGGACATTAAATCGATTTAATGTGGACATTAAATCGATTTAATACCACCATTAATCTTATATATTTATACGCAGTTGCGGTTTTTGTGAGTGCTTCTCCTCCGTTATTACACGCTCGAATATCATGATATTTGGGGAACTGGGAGACCTTTGCATGTATATTTGTCACTGATTGCTGGTATGGTATAATTCCCCGCTATGCAGGCCCTTCCCAACATGCCTCCTCTGGCCCCCTGCTCCACCCTATCCCCACTGATCAGGAATAGCAAACTCCTCTGGAAATTGCCCTTTTTCAACTGGCGCGCGGAGCGCGGGTCATGCTAGTTCGATTTAATGTCCACATTAATTCAAGCAGCTACTTCCGCCGATAAATGCACGATCGACCAATCAGAGAAGACTTCTTTATGTGGACATTAATTCCATTTTATGTCTACATTAATTCGCACCCGTGCATATCCGCCGCTAAAAACTCTCCTCTGATTGGTAGATTGTGTATTTATCGGCGGAAGTAGCAGATTGATTTAATGGTGGTATTAAATCGATTTAATGTGGACATTAAATCGATTTAATGTGGACATTAAATCGATTTAATATGGACAATAATTCGATTTAATGGTGGTAATAAATCGATTTAATGTCCACATATAAAAATCAAATCCTATTGGTCGATATAATGTGGACATTAATTCGTTTGAATTAATGTGGATATTAATACAGAATTTTGTCCACTCCGGCGTGCGATACACGTGAGAGTAGTTTGCATGTACTGTGCATGTATAACTCAATAGATAGACAATAGAATGCATACTGATAATGGTATACATACAGGATAAATTATAAATGACGGGTGAAAGGTAGTGGTATACATACGTGGAATTTAAGAAAACTGGAGTGAAATATACACAAGCGGTGTAAGAAGTGCAATAACTGTACACAAAAAAAGAAGGGTGAGATGCACCAAAGAATGAAAAGCAGATCACAACATGTAGCGTCGATGATACAATACATACACTGTCAGAAACGGTTTTTACAATATAGCAGTTTGTACATAAGGACAGAATGGTAGTATGTAAACATTGAAACGTTTCAAAAGAAACGGGCCAAATGAAACGACCCAAAGAACATGCTAAATCTGAAGTTGCACGGCCGAAACGGTGTAATTTTCTTATTTCCAGATCATTTTTGACACTTTCATGGCATAATAGCATTAAAATCTCTCAAAACACACGTCTCCCGTTCATAACACACGAGTTGTTATTGTTTACATGACACCATGCTTCCCATTCATTCAATGCTCAAGGTCTCCGATCCCAAATATGGAAGTCGTCGCTTCAGAAATTCTCTATGCGATTATTAACACTTTTTATCATATACTTTCTCTATATGTCACTCGCCATGGTTATTTTCTGTGAGGAATTTGTGTGACGCCTCAAAACGTCTTCAAAATATATCGTTTTTGATATTGGGCAACGTTTGTAACACAATGTGCATGCGAGTTGTGAATAGATAATAAGCCATGAGCATTCCAACCAATTAGCGTACTCCGATCATTCCAGTATGAGGGGTGCGAGGTTGGCGAGAGGAAAATGTGACATCGTTCCCCGTAGTGTAGCCTAAATCTGGCTAAGAAATTGCAGAAAAAGCTAAAATGATGATAAAAATCATGAAGACATCGAGTAATCTACATTCCTCTATTCATACAATGTACAATAATATAGTATAATATAATTTTGGTATTTTTGTTATGATTTTTCTTATTTTTAAAAACATTTTGGGTCGTTTCATTTGGCTCGTTTCTTTTGAAACGTTTCAATGTTTACATACTACCGGACAGAATAACAAATGTGAGGAGGAAGCAGAGAAAAAAACTACCATATAGGTAGAAGCAAGGGGGTCATGTCAGCAATCCGAAATAAAACCTTGAAGAATGTGGAAAAGTAAAGAGCTGACGGAGAGGGAAACAGAATCGGGTCTATGAAGGGACTGATTAAAAAATTAATTAATTAAGGGTATTGAATGCGGTATGGAGGAAGTTTGCGGTGGCGGATACAATGGATCTGTTGATTTTGATGACAGATCAGGGTTGCCATGCATACAAGAGAATAAGGTTGCGATCATTGCTATTAAGGCCCGTTTACACATGCAACTTTTCATATGCAACTTCATGCAACTTGTTGCATAAACCTGATGAGACCAAAAAGTTTCATAAAAGTTGCATGTGTAAACGGGCATGCAACTTGTTGCAACTCGATCATGCAGGATGTTGCATTCGATTTTTCTATGTGTAAACCGTCCCAGGTAGTTTGCAACAAGTTGCAAGTTGCTGCAACTTGCAACTTGGTGCAACCTAGTGTAAACCGCCCTTAGTGAATGATCTAACACTGAATGCAGGGATTGATTCTAGATCGTGGAACAGGGTAAGGCAGGCCAATGGTGAAGGAACCTAGACATGACATGGGCGGATCCAGGATTTCGGGAAAGAGGGGGCACCCTGTGCTAGAAACATTGAAATATGCGGTGAATTTCAATGATTTGCTCCAAATTACAGAATTTCACCGTCGATTTTACAGATTTGTTGGCCGAAAGGGGGGGGGGCTTCAAGCAGGTACCATAAATCAATTAATGTATTCGTCAAACTCTATTACTTGCAGACACGAATCATTGCCATAGGAGCGGGGAATAGCCCGCCGCCGCCGCCGCCGCCGCCGCCGCCGCCACCGCCGCCACCACCACCACCACCACCACCACCACCACCACCACCAAGTTTATGGGNTGGGCCGTATTTTAGAACGTGCCTTAACATTAAGGTCTACCTTAAATCTATTGTTCTCGATGGTTTTACAATAGACTTAAGGTCGACCTTAACGTTAAGGAACGTTCTAAAATACGACCTTTAGTATCTTCAGAAAAAGCACAAAGGAACTGGCCAACCCATTTGAAACTCAACTGACCATAGGCATCAACTTGATGTCCCATGTTTCTGGTAAACAATTCATGATGAAAACAAATAGCATACTCCACGCAGCGTTGAATTTTTTGATACTTGGACGGAAAGGGGCTGGAAGGTGAAAAATCAAAAAGTCCAGTTCTGCGCCCGTAAGTCATACAGACTTCAAACTTGCAGGGATGATACATCATAGGGTGGAGACATCACTTTTGGGTAACATGGAATAATTGCATGGTTATAACCTAATTAAATTAAACAATGGATTTTTTAGCTGCAGAAAAATCAGTGAAAATGATGTTATATTTTGGCAAGAATTGGTAGGGAGTTTAAGCAGGGGCTTATCGTTGGATTAAAACCCTAAAATAAAAAAATAAAGTTTTATTTTTATGAAAAAAAGGACTTTGAAGAAGACACCACTTTGGGTGTAAACCATGGATAGAAGCACCAAATATTCTTGCCATATCAGCACACCATAACACTGACATAACACTTCACAGCACCAAACAATGTGGGTCAGGCCTAGGAAAAGGGACAGGTCCATTCAATTGTTAGTCAATTATTTATCATGTGTCGCCTGTGACCAGAGGTGTTTACAATCAGGGCTATTGTCACCTTTTCATTCATTCATTCACTGTCAGTAAGGCATGAGGAGTCTAAAATACTACCTCCATGGTACAAAGGGAGTTACATGGTACATGTCCTACATGAAGGCCTAAGTTCTAAAGCTAGTACACACATGGATGGTCAATAAAACCCTCATCCCTATTCACTGAACTCGTCATCATAAGGTCAAGTCAGAAATGGATAAGCCTGGGTCACTGGAGTGTTTTTCTATTCATTTTTGTTATGGACATTCCAACCATTACTCATATCCCCTCTTACGGGCGCACAATTGGACTTTTTGATTTTTCACCTTCCAGCCCCTTTTAACACTGCCATTGACGCTAGACGCAGTGATCCCGGGACCCGCCGCTAGGCGGCATATGTCATTCGAGGTCTATTGCGGATCGTGAGGTCACGTGGCTTAGTCCTAAACGCATGATTATGCTGGAGGCATTGGAACTGATTGAGGCCCAGAAATCAACAAAGGGAGCTTCTTTATGTGTATTGTTTGCAGTCAAAACAAAGTTCATTTTCATAGAATAGGGTCGGCGACGTTGTTCTGAGAAAAAAAGTTGGAATATTTGTGAAAAAAAGCGATGAAAAATCGATACGCACGAAATGCAACGTCACGAAAGTTGTGTACACTCTCCAATACCACCGCTCTTTGCCCTGGAGAATGCACAGAACTCACACTTCTATGACGTGTACAATATCAGTGACGTCATTCCAATAAAGTCAGCCAATCTCTCAAGTGTGGCATGATTTAACAAATTGGTAGAACTTGAATCCCTGATCAGCATGGTCAGACATGTCAGAACAGACATGACAGAAGTGGCACACAGTGGAAATAATTATAAACACATGAAAATGACACACTGATAAGCCAACGTCTACTGCGAGGATTAAATAGCAGCGGTTGTCTGTAATCGCAACTCGCTGGCGTACAAAGAAACTTTGTACTTCTGTACAAAAGTTCCTTTGGACGGCAGCGAGTTGTGATTACAGGCAACAGCTGCACTGCAGCGACAGCTATTTTGCAATTCATACAATACAGCGTTTTTCCTTTTAGTAATAACGTCAACAATACATTTCTTGCCTCCTTCCCTTACTTCAATACTCATAACCATCAACAGAATTATCATGGGCCTATCGTCTGGTCCCGATAACTCTGGATCGCCATCTTGAAAACCTTGACGTCATCGTCGGTGTAGAGGTTCCAGACAGAACCTTTCCCTCAGAAAAGGGTTCTAACTGGAACCTTTATGGGTTCTTAGGCGACGGAAAATTCCTATAAGGAAGCCTTTCGGGTGCTTTGCGAACCTTGGGGTTCCTCTGCAGAGGAACCTTGGGGTTCCTCTGCTGTGGCACAAAGAACCCCTAAAGAACCTTTTCATTGACTATTAGACTGTTAGATGGAAACGACGTTCGAAATGGGACAGTGAACAATAAGAAATTTCATCGAAGCTTTACCTGACTATGCTGATTATGACTTCTAGAGTTTCCATAGCAGGCCAATATTATTCTTTCTACATGTATCATATGGATATAGACTGGTAGGAGAGACCAATCTTGTCTCAGAGGTTGGAAAAAATTACGATTTTTTTGTCATTTTATGCATATGACTGTGAGAAATCACATAATGAAAATCCCCATAAATCCCTTTTGGGGAAAATTTTTATTAACGTTTGAATTTTTGGAACTGACTTTATCATTGGGCCAAAGAACAGAGCTTTGTACAGGAGAATGGGAACCGATGTACGACTAACTTATGAACGGTTGGATTTACACCCCATCAATGTATTACCAATAGATAGAAACATGGTGCCTTTGAAGCAGACAAGCATGTTTTTAATTGTTTTATGTAATAAGAAATGATGTTTTATGTAAATTAACACAAAATGGGTCAAATACGGAAAAACAGAATTTCCGATTACGTAATTTTAATTAGTTAAAAACTACAAAAAACATGTTTTTTCGATTAAGAGGCACCGTGTTTCTATCTGCTTGTAGTACATTTATTGGGTGTAAATCCAAACGTTCAAAAGTTAGTTGTACATCCGGTCTCATTCTCCTGTACAAAGTTCAGTTCTGGGTTCAACGATAAAGTTTAAAAAACGCGTAAAAATAGCAGCACATGTTTCATTTAAGATTTAATATTTTCGGGGTTTAACCCTTCTATCAGTCTAATACCAGTTGCAAAAATATCAAACATGAACAGACCGGTAGGCAACAATAAGCAGGCGCCAAATCAAAAGTCATTTCTCCGTGCTTTCATCGACGGCAGTCTCAACATGCTCAAGGAGGACGGAGACACTGGAGATGACCGACGATGATGATTTTCCTCCGTCACTGACATAACCGCTGGATTCTCGTAATTCTGCGGAAACAATAAAACAATATACATGTAATAAAGTGCTTGATAGGTACTAGGTTGCCGTGTTGGTCCAAGTTATTCCAGCAGAAGTAGATCACCATCTCCATCAATATTGAACCAACGTCGCCGCAACAACGGCCCTTCTAAGGGCACCAATATGTTTAACAAGAGATCAAATGGTAGAAAAAGAATGGCTACCTCCCCAGGGGAGAATTTTACAACTATTTATGGCTGCCGTGGTGGCCAGTGACGCAGCGTCATCGTGACGTGACACAAGTCAAGCAAATGGCGTGGCGAAAGCATGCCAAAAACACAGCTGGCGACCATTTTGGAGCTCCAGGGCAACGGTGTCAGCAACGTCAATAACAAGAACATCTCTGAACGGCGCCTTCTACCGTTACTTCAGGTGATGGATCCAGATACCATTTGACAGGTGAGATCAACACAAGGTTTACAGATCAAGACACCATGGATAGCCATGACTTTGCTCCAGACACACAAGTCACCAAAGATCGTCTGCACCTTCACCAAGAGAGTCTGCAGAATCATCATCACGGAGATGGCCCAACCCAACACATGATGGAGGCCTGGCGCCTTGACCGAGCTGCAAATGTCATTGCTCTCCTCGCAGCTCGCATCAGCAGAGACGAGATGACAGCCTTGTGTCAGCGTGTTGGAAGACAACAACGGCAACCGATTAAAGTCGCAGCCTTCTTTGGCACCTGCCATAAACTTCCAGACATCCCAGATTGGTTAGTTGCAGTCAACTTCGACTATTTCCGATGGCACGGCCTCAAAAACGGGGTCGAAATTGACGTGCTATGCTACTAGCGCACAGCTAGCTTCTTCAGTAGATAAATTTAAGCATTGGAGCTCGGGCTCAGAATCTGCCACTTGCCGTTATGAAAGAACAGGATGCGATGTACTTGGACCAAAGGGTGACACTAAAAATGGAGTAACATTTGTGGGAGGCATTCATGCAAGAAATGAAATGGCCAGGGCCATTGTGCTCACCTCTGTGACAAGTCTCCATGGTTAAGTGTGAAACTATGACTCTCATGGTGAATGTTGAAGGTGTGGTATTCTCCGTATACCACTGCAAAGCAAATAATGAAGACGAGAACAACCAGTGTTGGAGGGCCAAGTTCAGCCAAGTCTGTCATGGTATAACTATTTAGAGGCTGACTTGTCATATTTTATCATAAAATTCCCCCAAAATGACAACTTTTGAAATTCCACAGACGGAAGACTGGTGGGCCATGGGCCCGACAATCGAGTACGAACCCCCGACAGAGAGAATCTTCTTGGGCGACGAGGCGTATGACCACATTATCACCAGACATGCGATCGGACCATGGGATGGTCGAGGAGGACAAGCGTCGTTCTTCAAACATTTTTCAACAAAAGAAAAGGTAGAGGAGCTCGCCAATCACCTACAGAAATGTGGAAGACTGACTGGCTACAACAATACCTTTTGCTACAGCCGACAAATCCCATTGAACATCGTGGGATATGAAGACGTCCACGAGTTCTGGGTGGTATTCTCCGTATACCACTGCAAAGCAAATAATGAAGACGAGAACAACCAACTGGTATTCACAAACTAGTAAGCAAGACATCTTCAAGACACAACGAGAACAACCAACTGGTGGTAATGGTGATTTATTGCATACCGTGCACCCGATTCCTGATGAATATTTCAGCCTACCACCAACACGCAACCTGCATGACCAACATTTGCGAAGGAGACGTACAATTCTACACAGCCACCATGATGTGGACTACACAACTGATGGAACGACATGAAGCGTGCAAGTCACAAGGTCTACAGAGAGGACATTCCCTACCGTTAATAAAAGAAGAATTCACCCCGGATGTAGAAGAACCGCACCGAGTTTGTAAGGAGTGTGCCATCAGGTATCTCAAGCTCCACGATGCTTTTGAAGGAGACCTATGTGGAGGGTGTTTTGAAGTTGTAAGCAAGTTCATCACAAGCAAGTCGATTCAAGCCAAGATCATCAACCGGGCAATTGAAGACTGTCAATATGGCCGGCTGAGGTTGCTGGGAACTTCTTGGGAACTCAGTCAAAACTCCATCAAAAGATTACCAGTCCCAACGTCACCCGTCAACGACATTATGTACGATCAGCTGGCGACCATTTTGGAGCTCCAGGACAACGGCGCCAGCAACGTCAATAAGAAGAACATCTCTGAACGACGCCTTCTACCATTACTTCAGGTGTTAGATCCAGATACCATTCGACAGGTGAGATCAACACAAGGTTTACAGATCGAGACACCATGGATAGCCATGACTTTGCTCCAGACACACAAGTCACCAAAGATCGTCTGCAGCTTCACCAAGAGAGTCTGCAGAATCATCATCATGGAGATGGCTCAACCCAAGCGCACGATGGAGGCCTGGCATCTTGACCGAGCTGCAAATGTCATTGCTCTCCTCGCAGCTCGCATCAGCAGAGACGAGATGACAGCCTTGTGTCAGCGTGTTGGAAAACAGCAACGGCAACCGATTAAAGTCACAGCCTTTTTTGGCGCCTGCCAGAAACTACCAGACATCCCAGATTGGTTAGCTGCAGTCAACCGGGCCCGGGGCAGCTCATCCTCCTCCTCCTTCATGAATATTTATGGTCCTGACGGAGCCATATTGCCAGAAGTCCTGGAAAAAGTCTGTGAATTCGAATCTAACAAAAAGAAAGAGAAATCATCATCAGCTAAAAGTTCTACGAGTGGAAAGAAAAGCGTTTCAGATAAGAAAATTAAAGAAAAGAAGAAAGACCTACCTTCTTCTCTCCTTCAACGGAAGAAGAAGATGTGCCTTCGAGTCGCGGTCGATTTCGGCCCATGACTCTGACCTGAAGATGATACAGAAGAAGGCCAGAGCGGCATTACCCTGGAGATACGCATTGTGTCGTCATCAATTGATCGCCATGGAAACGACGTCGTCGTCAGTCAAGTCCGATCGATATCACGGCCTGGTGGCGACACCTCTCTTGAGACGTCATAATCAAGATGTGTCCGCGTAAATCCCGTCGTGTGTATCTTTCGTGCCACGAATTCCCTACCCCTACCTACGGTGACAGCAGATAGAAACTACGCTACGTCGCAAGATGGCGAAATTGACGTGCTACACTACTAGCGCACAGCTAGCTTCTTCAGTAGATAAATTTAAGCATTGGAGCACGGGCTCAGAATCTGCCACTTGCCGTTATGAAAGAACCGGATGCGATGTACTTGGACCAAGGGGTGATACACTAAAAATGGAGTAACATTTGTGGGAGGCATTCATGCAAGAAAAAACTCCAGAAAACATCCAAGGTCACAAGTTTCAGCATAGATTCAATAACTTTTTTCTTGGTGCAGCTACCTTACTCTTTCATGCAAAGGAAATAGTAATTACAAGGAAAATTTGAATTTGAAATTGGAAAGTGTCCTACAGTACTGCCTGAAAGATACCTCTCATGCGCCCTAGGATTTTCCTAGGGCGCCTGCGGGCGATCCTAGGGCGTTCCGCGGGCGTTTTTAAAGTTAACTACGGACCTGAAGTGGGACCTAAAGTTAACTACGGACCATGAGCAGGCATTATATGCGAGGCAGCAGGGCTCCAAATCACTTGAGTCCTATCTCAAGGATATTCTATCTAAATTCCGACTGTTGAACAAATCTCCGGCGGAGCAATTAGGCCCATTCCTCCATGGGTTGCACCCTGACTTGCGTCATTTTGTGATTAGTAGGACCCCCTCCTCCATTGACCAGACCATTAATATGGCTCGATTGGCCGAGTCATTGAATTCTTTATCTCCCCCACCCCTGCCCCTTCCCCTGTTGTAAATCAAGTTTCCCCGCCTGTTGTCAATCACGTTGCCCCCACCTGAAATTATTCATGCCCTTTTACAAAGTGTAGAGAGGCAAGGTAGTTCTGTGTTGTTAGAGAATTCGAAAGGTGTCAAGGAAAGAGCTACAAATCATGTTAAAAGGTATTTCAGCCAGAATACTGCTGTGTTGCCTGTTCCTAGTAATGCAGATACCAGAGATGCAGATGCCCGAGGTTTTGTGAATGATGATGATGGTGCCACCAGTGTTGGAGGGCCAAGTACAGCCAAGTCTGTCATGGTATTTAGGGGCTGACATGTCATATTTTATCATAAAATTCCCCCAAAATGACAACTTTTGAAATTCCACAGACGGAAGACAGGTGGGCCATGGGCCCGACAATCGAGTACGAACCCCCGACAGAGAGAATCTTCTTGGGTGACGAGGCGTATGACCACATTATGACCAGACACGCGATCGGACCATGGCATGGTCGAGGAAGACAAGCGTCGTTCTTCAAACATTTTTCAACAAAAGAAAAGGTAGAGGAGCTCGCCAATCACCTACCGAAATGTGGAAGACTGACTGGCTACAACAATACATTTTGCTACAGCCGACAAATCCCATTGAACATCCTGGGATATGAAGACGTCCGCGAGTTCTGGGTGGTATTCTCCGTATACCACTGCAAAGCAAATAATGAAGACGAGAACAACCAGTGTTGGAGGGCCAAGTACAGCCAAGTCTGTCATGGTATTTAGGGGCTGACTNTAAAGGAGAACAACATAAATTACTATGAAACTCCACCAGAATCGCCAGACCTAAATCCAATTGAGAACTTGTGGGCAGCACTGAAGAGGTATGTGGTGGTCGAGTTTTGCGTCGGGCCCCGTGTGCCTGCAGGGGTACACCCCGTAGGACACATGTTCAGAACGTGCGTCTTGCACATGAGCAGAAGGTGCGATTATCCGATTTGTATGACACGATTGATTGCGGTACTGCTGAGTAACAAAGTGGATTATTTGGAGAATTAAGTGTCCTTGTTCGTCAGACCCCCTTCTTTGTGGTGAGGGTGAACCCTCCCATCACATAGTGAAGTACACTTAATCGCAACTTCTTTGATGATTACCGACAAAGCAGATAATAATTTTATATGCAATCGGGTTAAAAAGTAACTATAAACATGTTTTTATCGTCATCATAGAATTGACTTTTTATTGTTGTATTCAAGTTTCCCACCTTGTTAGTTGTCACATGACTGAATGTTATGTGCACGCATCGAGCACATGGATTAATTGGGTCAAGGAGTCTAGGCGGACCACAAGGAGGATCTGACAAACGGTCACGTGACCAGACCTCCCGATAGATATTAACGCTCAACGCTGACGTCATCAGTAGCAATGGCCGACCTCGGACTGTCAACATCTCCCACACGTTCTGCGCTTTTGAAGTCAAATATACTGCTAGTTTACTGTGTTTTGGAGGAAACGCAAGATATTTGTATCCCCATTGTTCATGTTACAAGGTTACTGTGCTACATGGACATATTTCGTATATTGGAGAGAGAGAGGGAAGATAAACACGATGCGCATCACCAATCACGCGACCCCATGAACATGGCTTCTCAAATGAAGGCCGGTTTCTCATCGTCCCTATTTCGCCTGAAATTTCATCGAAGATGTTTGCTGAAGTCAGTTTCCCACAATGCTACTCTGAAGGAAGTGCATATGGACCATCACCCAGTCGGGGACATGTGCTCCTTGGCCCAGTGTGGCCTGTTCGAGAATGACATTAATGTGCAAGCGATGACATTAATGTGGCGGGACCGCAACTCGTCCACTGTGCATCCGGTCTGGGCATGTCAAGTTTTCCATTCAAATTTTCGTCAGTCGTTTTTACAGAACCCCCGCTTCTGTTTTCCGGTACGTTGCATTCTGGGATAGCGTCAGGACCAAAATGGCGACTTGTATCAGTTGGAGACAAATTTCTGCAACTTTCTGAAGAATTCTGACATAATTTCATATTTCGTTGATCAACAGCACTTGGATGAAGTGGTAACTAGCTTGTATTTATTTATTTTATTTTATGAATAAAGGTTATTAAATCTTTACTGTATTGGTGTTGGGATTACTTCGAGTGACCCACAAGGTTATGTGTAATAAGTAACGTTCCGAAACACCCCCTTCATTGAGCAATGACCATGACGACTGTTGAGGTTTCGTCACAATATTGTAAGCAGCAGACTATTATATTGGGCAAACCCTACTTTTTGATTTGCAAAGGACATCATCCCCACCATGGGAATAACGTGTGATTTATATGGAGATCAGACAGCACCATGGAGAATTAAGGTTTGTATGATCTTTGGTGCATTATGCCAATGACAGGCTGCACTATTTTTTAACTGTTATGTAAAGAAGCAAACTATATTGGGCAAACCACATCTTGTGATATGCAAAGAAGGACATCACCCCAACATGGGAATAACGTGTGATTATGGAGATCAGACAGCACCATGGAGAATCAAGGTTTGTATGATCTTTGACGCATTATGCCAATGACAGGCTACACTATTTTTCAACTGTTATGTAAGGCTTCCCTTACATAGAAGTATATGTATACGGTACACAAAAACGCCTGTTAACAAAGGCTTCACGGTCGTGAATCCTCAGGAAGCCTTTGTTAACAGGCGTTTTCGTATACCACATACTTCTATGTAATGGAAGCCTAGGAAGCAAACTATATTGGGCAAACCACACCTTGTGATATGCAAAGAAGGACATCACCCCAACATGGGAATAATGTATGATTACGGAATCAAACAGCACATTGGAAAATCAACATTGGTTTAACCCTTAAACCCTTCCAATAACAGGATTCCAGTCCTACCACCTGAATGGTGGAAGTCACAGTGCGTACGTACAGAAAGGGGGGGGATTGGTACCAATGCGTACAGTGGGGAGGGGTCCTAAAATAGAGGTTTTGGTGCGTACAGATTCACAGCAGACATCCCAACGCTCATCCCCCGACGAACAGTCACCATGCCAACCTTCATTGTCCAACCTCTTCAGTGATGATGAAGAAATTTCTAGTGCGTCGAGACCTCAAAAACAAGAATCACCCGAACATAAAGGGATCCATCACGGGCCCCTATTTCTGTTCAAAGTGATGATTTCAACAACATTTCCTACGGAAATCAAAAACTGATGTCTGAATACATTAAAGTACCGGTATACTCCTGCCTTGCAACTGACCGTCAAAATACCTGTAATCGTCTGGCTTGATGAGCTAAAGAAGTCCTTTGATAGTCCCTTGGGTCAGATTAGATTATTCCCTTATTCAGATTAGAATATCCAACTCCAACACACGTCAGTAGAAGTTTCTCTCCTCCATTTTGCGATTCATCGTCCTCTTCTTTTACTATTGGATCAATTTTAAACATGATTTGGAAGAAGTCTTTCAGGTGTTGGAGAAACTGCATCCTACAAAGATAAATGTTTTCCAAAGTTTTAGCCAAAAAACTTTTAAAATGAAAAATGCTCGTATCAAGAATCTGTTCTCATCTCTTTAGCAGCAGCAGACTGTGTGGCCCACAATAAGGCCATGCGCACACTGCAAGCGAAATGGCAAAGCGAAGTGAAGACAACTTCGCCAAACGATGTGGCGGAAACCTTCAAACACTCTGGAGGCATTTAAAGATTTTTGCCACAAAGAGAGCACCGAACAGAAGGGCATACATTCACGTTGGCGTTTCGGGGAGATTTGCGAAAACTCTATATTGTCTTCGCTTTGCTATTTTGCTTGCAGTGTGTGTGCGCGGCCTAAGTCAAAGTTCTAGCCCCCCCATACTGGTCATAAGGCCTCTTTCAAACTGCAGAAAATACCCTTTCTTATTTTTTCATTGTTGAAAATTTTAAAAGATACACTTACGTATACGGTGTAAGAGCCCCTGTCTGAAGTTTCGAGACATCTTTCTGCCCCAGGGCCATTAACAAACACGCCAAACTCTGATGATCTGAATCTACACAACCACCCTGCAACAGAAGAAACAAGTTCCATCTCGAAGATTTTTCAGTTGATTTTGCCGGGGTAAAGCTATCATCTTTATGGTAAGTAGGGTTCATATACCTAGGGTTCATATACCCGTCATGATGCCCTTCAGCATTCAGCATCATTAGTTCAAAATATGGTAGGCACTGAAGTGGTTAAATCAAGCGCAACAATCGTTTTGCAGCATATGCGAGGTCGCACAGGAAAACCCATCGGATGTCGTTGAATGATCAACAAGGTCTGTCAGATTACCTGTGCATTGGTCTACTAATTAAATTTTCAAATGTTATGAAATTCATTTCAGCCATTGAAATATTCCTAAATAGCCTACATACTCGGTAAATTTCCTCAAGAAGTAGTTTTGCCGTCTGTTTGCCAAGATCCTCTGGAATACTTGGACCATCAGGACTACCCTGTGGATTTGAAGCCATCTCAGCTGCCATAAATGATCCACTTAATGTCTCTGCTACTAGTGTTAGGCCAAAACCAGGTGATCTGCAAATACAAAAGTTAAGTACCGGTATAGAGCAATGAAATGGTCCATGGGCCAATGCAAACATTGGTCACAGGGTTGCCGGGCCAATGTCGATGTTATTTTGTTTAGCAACTCCTGCCAGTCATGCACTGTGCAATCATCTTTTAAAAACACTGTTTAACTGCAACACCCTTCAATTACTGTAGGCCATGTATACGATGCTTGACTTACTTGCCAGACTGACTGCCCTTGCGGTGGTCTGTATAGATGTATATATCTGGGAGGAATTTATTAAGAACACTTCTAGTGGCATCAACTATTCTGTTAGCAAATGCTGGAGACACCCTGACAGCCCATCTGTTGGTAAGTTAAGGATATGGATTTCAACGAATACTACATCGGCCAACACCTTCCCTGCCCTATGTTTTCAGCAAATAAAATGCCACACGCCAAGATTTAGCCATTTTAAGCAACTTTACCATGTTTACCCATCATTGCTGCCATCATTCAATCCACGGAGAGCCAAGAGTTACCTGCATATTGTTAGAACTTCATGCTGCGCAAACTACAAGCACTGGGAGAAGCCAATGATGATGTGCGATGACACCGGAAAGTGCCAAATTTGAATCCCTTTATAGTGCGACGTTTTCAAACGTCATTTGGCAGGCTGCTCAAAATGTTGGTTTCCTTGCAGCTTACAGCTTGACCATGTTGACCAGTGACACATACCAGTAGTTTTCTATCGCTAAGTTGCGCCCATTGAGAGCCAATTTGCACGGGCATTTAGAGAATTTAAACAAGAAGGAGCACCTTAAGTATCTTATAATTTTTTGGAACAAAATGTCTCAATCTGCAATCTGTTCACATATTTCTCCATCAAGCAAAGAAATTATTCGTTATTTACATCTTCCTTCAAAAAGGATACGCAACACCACGAATCCTCTTGATCTTTCCTGGATCCTTCAACTGAACAGGCCGCAGCTTCTGCCTGTTCGGACAACAGAATAAGATTTCTCCTCCACCACCAGGGGCAGCACCACGACGATTGATCTGAAAGTATTCGTAAGGCAAAAGATGATTCTTTGGTGTTATTTGACACCATTTTTGTTCACTTCTTGCAGATTTTTCCACTTTTTTCCAAGGAAACATAATCATATTTTTCAAAACACATCGCAATCATCACACTAAAATATGCAACTTTGGATTGCATTTTCTGGGTCTCACCCTGACTGCGAAAACTCCTGGCTGCAGCCTACTGGTCAGGACACTGCATCTGGTGAGTCGCTCACTGGAGGCCATTTGCTCCACAGACATATTGTCTACTCGAACGTCATCCATGGGAAACCACATCCCTCTTTTTTGACGACCTCAAGATTTGCTTTCTTTCCCGCTCTAACAAACTATAACCTTACCTTCAATTCAAAACCTTCATCTGTACCCAGATATTTCTTCATGATTGGAAATGCCGACAACTTGATGACATCCACCTAAAGAATGACAAATGACAACAGGTTTGTTACTTGTATTAGATAACGGAGCATCAAGTTGGTTGAAAGGAATAATTTAAGACACTGGACTCATAAGAATCCCTAAAATCACCAGAAATCCATTCTTCTGATTTGTCAGTCTGACTTTAACCCTTTCGTTACGTGGGACCCGGTCACCGGGTCATCCACCCCGCGAAATTTCCGTGGTACCTGGTCAACGAGTCACAGCTGTTTATTCAGTTTCTCTTCACTTCTTCGTACAATAAATCATGGAGTAAAAGTCACAAAAAAACTAAAATGGCCTCCGTAAGTCGGTGACCATACGTGCCAGTTACGAAAGGGTCAAGACAGGGCTTTTGTGTGCCATGCTACATGTACATGTAGACCTCAGCTGGAACAGACTGGTGAAAACTGAGGATGAGTTGAGTTCACTTACTGATAGGTCTGTTTGGTCATTTGTAACACCTCGGAGGATGGCTTTTATAGGTTTCTTCGTAAATGGTGCTAGATGGAGCAGCAACTCAAGGTAGTACCCTATAGACCTCTGAACATTGCAGTCATGCTCTACGGTACCTCCAGCCAGCATGCCAGGCTGGTAGTACAACACTGTCCCTATAAAAGAAATTACCGGGTACCAGTATGCTGTTCACACTGAACTCTTATCACATAGTATGGCATGTATAATTGTAGTTAATCAAGATTTAAAACTATGGCATTGTAACACTGCACTCAAATTGAATCTGAACTCAATACAGATTGACGGATTCAGGCAAGTAGTTGACAACACACAACTGCAAACTGAGAATGAGACACATGGATCCCAGGTTGTGAATCCCTTTATATTTTGCAGAATCTGGAATTATTGATTTGGCTGATTGGAACTCAACAATGGAATTCAGCATTCAGAAAAGCTAAACTACCACAACATTTCTGATTTGTTTCCGCATGTCAATTCAAAATGGGAAATAAGGCACGCAAGAGCTTTTGAAAACCTTGGGGGGAATTGTACTTAAAGTACAATTCCTCCGACATCACATGTCCACGGTTGATCCTAATCTTGATTCGGACTCTCTTATGTTACTCACCAGTTTCATTTATCTCTATTCTGGATCCATTTGTAATTTTCTCAAGTAATCGAATGAAGCTCGCCTCAAAGTCTGAAAGAAATGCAAAACCAAGTTCCCTATTATTTCCAAATGATTGGAAGTAATGTTTGGGTGTGGCATCTTTTCAGAACTAGGCCTACATTTATTTAGCATTACCGACAGAGGGCGAGGCCACAAAATGTGTCATCAGATTGACTGAATAAACTGCATAGGCCTAGGCCTAGATAGAATGCAACAGATTTACCTTTTGAGTTCACATAATAATATATGTCACTTCCGATCGTTACTCTGAAGTTTAGTTGAGCCCAATTAAACTTTAGCCCATAATTCCATGAATTCCTAGTGTTTCTTCTAGATCAAAATAGAAGGGCGTAGCACCCTGCCCCTCAAAATGTGCTCCCTGCCTTTTTTCAGAACAGCTAATGCATTTTCTATTACAGAAGGGTGCTAACCCTGCCCTTTTTCTCAGTTCACCCTGCCCTTTTCTTTGCTTATTTCAAAAAACCCTGCCCTTTCACATTTCTGGAAGAAACACTAATTTCCAGGCCTCGCTAGGCCTTGCCTATTAGCATGTCGATTAGGGCCTTGTTCAGTCAGGATGACATCGATGATGAGGCCTGCGTCTGTGACGTTGTGGCAGTTCAGTTTCAGTTATTATGCCCTTTTCCAAACTCGTTCCATTAGTTGATCACGCATTATCATCATCATCATCATGGTTAGCTACGGCCGAAGGCAAGCCTGTTGTGTTGGTGGTCGATCGATATTGCTTCATCATGGTCCATAGCTAACATCGCTGCATGTCGCCGGTCNAAATTCACAGCAAGAATTTTTGCCTTCAAGGCTATCATTTGATCAGGGACTTCTGTTCTGGCTCAGTCACATTATCAGTACATGTACCACCGCTACACTAGAGGTGGCAGCACCTGACGGCCCTCAACGAACTCATTTTGCCGCGCGGATCGGCCACGCGACCGCCCGCCGCCGTCGCACGAAAAAAGACGAAAGAATGCAGAACTCGATAAAAAGGTCCCACCTCTTAAACCTGGGTTGTCGTCCTTTGATCTAATCTTTCTAATTTTCACAGGACGACCGGAGAGAGTGGATAAAATCAATCTTTGGCGAAGGAAATTACAGCCTTCAAACAAAAGCGTGTTCCCGGCCATTTCGCGATTTGTGAATTCACGATAAACAGAACCAAACTAGTGACGTTATCCGACGGCAATGTGCAAGCTGCTATTCTGAGGCGGGAGGGAGAGCCGTCTGCTGCAGCCATCTATTGTCGAATGTTAAAACTAGCGCTGTGCCTCTTGTACGCATGCGCTGATGAGCAATTCGTCCATATGTTGACGTCATCCTTAATACACTACGAACAACAATTCTCATTTTGCTCGGAAACTTCCGATCTTTTCCGAATGTTTCCGAATTATTGTTGACGTCATGCTCGTTGTACTTAAAGCAATAATTCTCATTTTGCTCGGAAATCTCCGATCTTTCCCGAACATATCCGAATAATATGTTGACGTCATGATTGATACAACAGTATCAACAATAGACTATATCACTCCAAAAGAGCGCAGCACCTGACGGGTACTACAGCGTCACGACGTCCCGTACTCATTCCATGACATCTTGACGTGAGACGACGTCATGATCGCTGAAACAAGTGGAGGTTTTTCGAGTGACGTCACCGCGTTCAGAATGTGGGACGGGACGTCGTGACGCTGTAGGCCTAGCTAGCGACCCGTCAGGTGCTGCGCTCTATTGGAGTGATAGAGTCTATTCCTATTTTGCTCCGAGCAAAAAAGGAATTGTTACTAGCATGACTAGAAAAGCATACGTAAGCAAACAATCTAGTCAGTGACATCATTGACGATTACATTCTGGGATTCCCCACGACTCCAAAAATAGCACAATGAAACATTGTATGTTGTTGCGTGCGTACGCGAAAATCATGAGCGCGTGTTACGTCGTCTTTCATCCCGTCCACCACTGATTATTCGCATATACGGGGTGTAGTGAAGGCATAACATGCTGAACTTACTAAATGATCGCGAATGCGGCATTGACCACCCAAGATCGTTGGTAAAAGCGCACAGAACAGCGAGGTCCCATCTTGTAGATTTGAGCAAATTCAGAGATGTGGAGCAGAAGCACAGTGCAGGCATTAACAGCCTGCATCTGGATACTGTGGATAGGAGATAGTAAGAATTTGTCTATATAGGCCTACAGCTAGCTAGGCCTTGGCCCCCCCTACTGATTTTTAGGCCTCTATGGCTCCCTTCCTTGGTCCAATGTCGATTCGCCATCTTTCAGTCATTTGTGTGACGTCCGCTCTTTTTATAATGGGAATTTTTTAAAGGAGCACGGTATTGCCACTTTTTCTCGACAGCCGGCGCCACCGCGCCACTCTCCAACCCGAAGGTCTAAACTACGTGTCGGCGAATGACCCAATTTACTGCATACATTTTGTAATGCATTTTTGTAGTTTGTTTTACTGCACCGCTAGGTGCCTCCCTCTATGTCGGCAGTCAAATAACGCATTTGAGATCCAATACCGTGCTCCTTTAAAAATGACCAAGAAATGTGACCCGTCACATCAATCGGGTAGGCCTATTAAGTCGCACAGGATGTGAACCAGAGGATGGACTAAAATAACTCCAGGAGGTCAAGGAAGCAATGTAATCACTCACATTTCACAAAAGACAAACAATACGCCAAGCCTTGGCGTATTGATGATTTGCCAACGTTTTGTCAATTTCAGTAGTAGTCTTTGGCAACTGAAATTGATAAAACGTTGGCCTTAACGTGCCAACTTCAGAGTGACTTAGTATTCGTTTTGTGATGACGGGATGTCACACATACTGTCAGATGTGAAATGAAATTGTGACCTCAGAGGAAAATCATGTTTCTGAAATAGTGTGGTCCAATGTTTGTCCTTGTCAATTTCTGATGTGATATTAAGATTTGACTTAATCATCTCTTTTATTTGCATTTCAGTCTCCTATCAGGAGGGGCCGACGGACAGATTGCCTTGTTTGACATTGAACACATATCACCAACACCAGCGATGACTTACAAAGCCATCAAAAATGTTCGACGTCTCAGTCGTCATGCTCATACCAAAAGTGTCAGTCGCGTGTCATGGTATCCTATCGACACAGGCATGTTTGTGTCTAGTGGAACTGATAACAAATTGAAAATATGGGATACAAATAGAATGAAGGTGAGTCAGTGTCTTCCCCTTCCCCGAGCTACATACCACCAAACCAGAGAAGAGTGTAATGAGTCAAGGCGGTTTATGGCAGTACCGGCGTCTGGAGACATGGCGGATTGTGGCGGTGCTGGCAGTACATGTAATTGGTGATTTTGATTTCTACGTAAGAGTTGATGGGGATTTTTGTCAAAAAGTGGGCGTGATCTTCTAGGCAGCACACGGCAGGGTGGTTTAGGGCGGCATGGGTTCTATTTTTTTTTTTTTTTTTTCTTATATATAGCGCATTTCCAGTTGAACTGCTCAGTGCGCTTTACATTATTGCCCCAGCTATACATGTAGGTCTGTTCATTCCAATTTTTACTTTCTCCACTCCCTAGGGAGCATTACAGTCCCGGCAGCTGATTTCAGCGCTCTTGGACTAACATTCACATAGACCATCACTACCAGCCAGGTACCCCTTTTACACCTGGGTGGGGTGAAGCAAGTGAGGCAAAGTGACTTGCTCAAGGTCACAAGCGAGCATGTTTTTTCTTTTTTTCTTGGTCAGGACTGGGAATCGAACCCGGGACCCTCTGATCAGGAGTCCGTCTCGCTAACCACTAGACCACGCTGTTCTATTGGGTTAAAATGACCAGAAACGTTCACTACACTACAGGAATATAAAAGAGTACAATCACTTTCAGCCTGCAGAGAAACTGGACCTTGGTTGGATTATCTACAGCCATGATATGTCTCCTATCAGTGTTCAACATTCCCTAGTGGCAGTCGCTGGAGCGATGTCCAAAATCGTCCTCGTTGACCTGCGGACTGGTTCCAAGACGCACACATTGAAGGGACACAGTGGACGAATATATTGCGTAAAATGGTCTCCCAAAGATGATTTCGTCTTGGCCAGTGGCGGGTGAGTATTGTGCATACATGTATGTAGGTGCGAATCCAGGATTTTTGGCAAAGGTGGGTCACGGCCACCGAGGGCGGTCGTTGCAGGCGTTCCATGCCAATGGGGGTTTGGGGGGCTCCCCCAGAAAATATTGAAATATAGAAGGTCGTAGACGCGATTTCCTGGCATCTCACTATCAATCAAACCATATCTTATACCACAATGTACACTTTAGTTTTGAGTGAAGCTGTTACTCAAATCAGCCATTTTCCCTCACATTACCAGCAATGACACTGCCTTACATACCTCTGAAGGGTCGTGTAGCCCAGAATGTTTTGAGTGAAGCTGTTACTCAAATCAGCCATTTTCCCTCACATTACCAGCAATGACACTGCCTTACATACCTCTGAAGGGTCGTGTAGCCCAGAATGTAACATTTAACGTACATGTACATGTACCCGTACTAGTATATTCTAAAAATTTTGCAGGGAGGACAACAGAGTAATGTTTTGGGATGTCCGTCGTTCCAAAGGCCACTTTTTGGTGCTTGATCAGCATAACGGGGATTCGTCAGCCAGTCCACAATCAGGTGAGAATTTTTCTGATACCGAGTCCAGTATTGAAGCTAGACTGTTTTAGATTTTGAAGAGCAATATTATTTACTGGTATTTTTAGGCTTTCGCTGTTACCGGTAGTCTTAGTACCGGTACCACAGAAACCGGTCACTATATTACATTTATACTACTTGTCAATCACCCTTGTATTGTAACTTTTCTTTCAAAATTGAACTCACTTTTCAGTAAACACAGCTCACAGTGGACTTGTAAATGGTCTCCGTTTCACGGCAGACGGACTTCACCTTGTTACGACAGGAACGGATCATCGTCTGAGATTATGGGAGACGGCAACAGGGAAGAATCTCCTTGTGAACTATGGCAAAATTCAGAATGACAGTAAAAAGTGCGTGCAATTTGCCACAAGTGAATTTTGTAACCCGGATTTAGTCTACATTCCTCAAAACGCAGACATTGAAGTGTTTAACATGTTTACGGGTGAGCACGTGCAGACATTGAGAGGCCATTTCAATCAAGTGAACTGTGTCGTTTATAATCCAGACTATCAGGAACTGTACACCGGTGCTAATGATCGGAATATACTCGTTTTTTCTCCCAATACGGAGACGGAGACTGTCTACAAGGATTATTTGGATAGTACACGAAAGACAAGGGTTGGGCGGGCAGCTTCAGGGTATGTGAGGAGAATAGGTACAGCTGATGCCTGGAGCAGTGACGAGGGCTGAATTGTCTCCTTGTTCAACATTGCACATCTAGGCCACTGCAATTTTTTTATCTGTTTAGCGGGCGAGCCGACATTGGATTTGCCATTTTTGGAATAAAAATAAAAGTGGATTTTTCATATTTTTTATTTTCAAATTCCCCTCCAAAATGCCAGAGGTAGAGTCGAGACCAGAAAAAATAAATTAATATCAGACAAACTTATGTTCCAAGCTGAAATACATCATTTATCTTTGAATATTTCATGCATGTTTGACTGATTTTATTTTTATTTTTCCCTCCTACAATTCATTATCATTAAAACATGCTCTGAAGACAAAAAAAGATATCTTGACAAACTTTTATTTTTATTTTCATTCCTCCCGCCTACAATTGATTTTTGAAGGTTTCGCCCGCTAAACAGAATTAATAATTGCAGTGGCCCTATGGGAGGTTACGTCAGCAAATAAAGCCATTGCAAAATGAAGATGGTGCAAGTCATGATCTTTTCGTTGTTGTGATATGTTATTGAGTCGTAGCTAGGAAAGCCTGCAGCACACGTCATCACTTTCTTTGCTCATACAATGTACATGCAGTTTTCATGGTCGCCACGAAGATGGCCAAGTGTGCTGGGGCTGGCAGCGACCACTCACCACGGAAATTCTCTGGTGACCACAAGTTGCCGAAAATCAAACCGGTTTGATTTCTTACCACGAAAATTGCTCGTAGTTGCCAGTTGTGGTGATGCGGGGCCACATCAGCACACGAGACCACTGAGTGATGACGTCAGCTGTAAACCGCAAACCGCCACAAAAATTGCCGACCACGAAAATTGCTTGTATGAGCAACGAAAGTGGTGATGTGTGCTGCTAGCTAAAGATCTAGATGTTGGGTGGTGCTGCAGTCAAAATAGACATTATAAAATCACCACTCGCAACAGGTTCCAGAACTGGCCAGTTTACCGTACTTGTCCTAAGCAACAGGAGTTGTGAAAACTGACTGAGCTGGTACTTACAATGCATTCCGAGAGGTGAAATTCAAAGTTTTTAAAATTGTGTTCTCTAGTCGTAATTATTTAGACTTGGGAGTTTTGATGATGCTAATGTCACTCTGCAACAAATTTATTTTTTTTTCCTTCATAACAAACTGCGACTGCTGCACTTCGCTCAATGTCACATCACAACAACGAGTCAAGAAATCATGGCTTGCAGTGTTCTGCTTGCACACATCAGTTAAAATGCCAGTTTTCATCGCCTCTTTGCTCTGTTTTAATAATAAATTTCAGTTTTCAAAAATTTTTGAATTCTGTTATATTTTGAGTACTGCATGTCAACGGATCTTATTTTGTTCATTAAACAATTGTTGACAAATTATTTTGCTTTTGTTCGTCTTCTACTTCAGGAACTCTAGGGACATACATGTATGGAACCAATGAAATCAACAAGACTAATACAACATAATCAAAATCTTTTAAGAGCTGTATTAATTTACTAATATTTCTACAGTACAGATAAAATAATGTACAGTTCAGTGGGAAATTTCTTTTCTAACAACAAAGATTTCAACTTTTCTTCTTGTTTTGAACAACTTGGAATATTATTTGTTTGTATTTGTCATATTCTTCTTTAAAAAACAAGACACTAGAAATTACTGGTAACCCTCTCTGTGCCAGAGGCAATTTTCTGAAAAACAGAATGAGGTTACGATCTGAAGGTAAGATCTGATCGCCACAGAGCAAAATCGGCTGTTGCCGGTGTGCGTCAGACAAAATTTAAATTTCGGCACTGCAAATCACCACTCGTGGATACTCCGCAGTCCAAAACGATTTAAATTCGGATTCACAAATAATGTCCTCAACAGAGAGTGTCAGTATCTCATACATGAAATAGAGGGCCTACACATAATGTTGTGCCCCAATCTGCTTTGCTCACAGATCATCATTCACTTACATGTACATGTAGGGAATGGATGTTTTATTCAACAACATACATGTATCCATATAGGCCTAGCCGTAACTAATGATATACCGTAAAAGGTTTACTCAGTACAACTAAAATTCACTATTATCAATCGTAGCTTCGTAAACGAAGTGAGTACTAACAGCCAATTGACCCACATTGCCATACTAACATGAAAAGTTGTTCCTTCATGTGATGTTGGCTCTCTATGGGCAACTCAGCTGCAGAAACTTTGGGCAGCTGTTGGTGTCACTGGTCAAGGCGTAAACCTTTAGGAAACCAACGATGATGAATTCCATCTCATCCATCAATCAACTCACTCTGGGTCACATGAGATAGCGCAGGCTAACTACTCCTCAGTTGTGCTCTAACCTTACTCCCAGT
>NMRB01003856.1:0-13371 GCA_002633025.1 Notospermus geniculatus | reverse complement strand
GGCTTCATTTTGACGGCGGCCGTGTCACGTACCTGCTCCGGATGTTCCCCATCGCGCAGTGAATTGTGGGATGTGGGAATGAACTGAATTTCTCTCGAGAAATGATAAGTATTTTGGATTGGTTCGCCAAAATGCAAAATTTTGAAGCAGTTAATAGATACATGCATGTACATGTACGTACGTGTATGCCTCGAACAACATTGCATGTCGTAGGCCTACTGACATGGATTTGTTTTTGTTGGGCAGGCCAGGATCGCGGTCTACCACGGCGACGAGAAGAAGCACATTGCGATGGACACAACAAGCTTCGAAGCCGTCCATGACACCATCAAACAACGATTCAAGCTGACAAAAGATTTCCAGCTGCAGGTCCAGGATGCTGGTGTTGAAAGAATCATCATCGACTGTGACGACGATTTGGAAGATAATGCTGGGTACTTGAAGACGATGTGGGCGGTTGAGATCACACCTCAGACAGAGGTACATGTAAGTATCTGTAGATTCAAATAAGACGTTGCCAGGCCAGTCTGATCCTACCCTCCCAGTCTATTCTGGGAATTCCACCATGTGCCGTCATAAACAAAGTTGTTCCGCAGACCACTATCCGTAGAATCCGTCAAATCGATCTGTAGCCGAAATACCGGGATCTTCGCCTTCCTAAACGTTTGGCCGAATCTTTACAGTGTGCCGGTGTAACGTTTTTCAGTGAGGCCCGTGAGCCAGTGTGACAATACAATAGACTGACGGAATAAGCGGCGACTGGACAATGGGCGACACACACAGCCAGTTCGTTTCCCAGTGTGTTCCAAACAATGGGAATCACACAGAAAAACGGCCACACTGAAAAACGTTACACCTGTGTGAAGGGAAAGAATGTCCCTAGGAAAAACTGTCCGAGGGACAAAAGATCCTATTGTTACATTATTATCTCTGGCGATTGGTAGCCTAGACTGGTCCCCTGTCGTATCGCTCCGTTCCTCCACTACTACGACAGGCCGCGTCCGCCATGTTTGCCTGTTTTCTGACACACGTATGCAAATGAGCAATAAAGACTTTCAACGTTGCGGGGAGTCTCTAAAAATAGATATGACTCATGGCGCGACCGTTGATGACGTTTGGCTGACCAATCACATGCCGAGTTGGCGTTCAAAATGCCTGTCGTATTAGTGAAGCGAGAACTACGACAGGGGACCAGTCTATTGGTAGCCGTGCACCTTAATCCCCGTCATTCAACAATAGAAGTGGACACTTTTTACAGAGAGACATTCTGTACTGCTATACCTGTACGGCATCACAAGGCCCACGATCAGACGATAGGTTTTAGGCTACTACAGGACGTTTAATGTAGGCCTCATATACATCTACATGTATGCATAAACGCCCCTGTCGTGGTCCGCCTAGCCTACCGTGTACGGCACATAGGCCCTACACGCACAACTCTGTAGCGAATCCCAGATAGATGTTTGTAACTTCTCAAACGTAAGTGCTTTGTGATCATCTACTGGCAGTGGCACTTACACTGTAGTTCGACCATCGGAAATATCAGTAGGCCTATTGTAGCATGTTACTGCCCGTGAAATTCTGCTGCTATGCACGCAGTGCGCAAGCGAGTACCAACGGTACTCGCGGAACAGAGGGACAGAGCGGATTGAAAACCAACCGAGCCTGCGATAGGCCTATTCGAGGAAAAAACTGAAAAAAACCCGCACCCGCTACACCATGCAGATACATGTACTTTTTACTTTTTGAATACAAACAAAACATAAGTGTTGATGTCACCATTTTTTCTCCACAGCCAAAAGTCATCGTGTCCGTCGGTGACAGGACTAAACATCTAACTCTGGATAAAACCAACTTTGAAAGTATTCAAGAGACCATTCAGAGACGTTTCAATCTCGAGCCGGACTTTAAACTTCACGTCGAAAACAGCAGTGGTAAACGCATCGATATTGAAAACGACGACGACTTGCGTGAGAATAAGGACTTACTGCACAGCATATGGGTCAGCGTGGTTGAAAAGATGGTTAGTTGAAGTCTTTTTAGTCGATTTGGACAAATTATACCATTTTATTCTGCCAGCGGTCATTGAAGGCCAACGCCTGACTCCAGCGAGCAGACATCAGACCTTTCTACTTGGTCGTTTCTTATCAGACGGTGCAGTAGAGTATGCAAAATACAAAAATAGTGCCAATGGCACTGTGCCCGCTTGGCTTGAAACAGTATTATGTTATGTATCCTATTTACCCTTGATCATAGAAGTTTGACGAAGATCCATCACTTTGTTAGGGAGAAATAGCAGTTTATGTTTTTCTTGTTTTGGCCCCCTAGTGGCAAATTCAAGCAAGGGAGAAATAACACTTTTAGTGATTTTGGTTTTGGCCCCCTAGTGGCAAAGTCGAGAATCAGATTTCAACGAAATTTTGTCTGTATGTTGCTTTAACCTAGAGGTAAATGTGTAGAAAGTTTCAACACAGTAGTTCGAACCATTATCAAAATACAGCCCTTTGAAATTTTTCACAAAACGCCCCCTGGAGGCCAAAAAAGGAATCCAACCACGCTCAAAATCGAACTCGACCTAGATCTTAGGCCCATATACACACCCACCAAAGATAAAAAAGATTCCTCAAAAAATAAAGGCGCTAGAGCGCTAACAAACCAAAAGTTTACGGACGTACGTACGTACGTACGTATTGACGCACGACAGACCACCACTCAATGACCCCAACCACAGCTTAAGCCCTGCTGGGCCTTGCGGCCAAGCGGGCTAAAAACACCACTTTGCCCCGGGGTCCGGGGCAAAGTGGTGTTTTGTACACTTTTTCAAACTGATTCATTTTCATAAAAGGATTTGTTAGTTAAAATCTGTTGTTGTCTGAGTGAAGTGCTACCCCTGTTATGCAGGTTATATTCACCATCCAAGAATTTTTAGCTCGTCAGTCAGCGTCCGTTAGCCGTCATCGTCGTCGGCGTCGTCGTCGTTGTCCGTTAGCAGGGCACGTTTCGTAACCGCTGGAGCTATTGATCTGAAACTTGGTATATATATACCCCTAGGTCAGATGACCTATGACACCAAGGTTCGGTCCGATTCGATTCTTGGCTTGGCCTCCAGGTGGCCAAAACCAAAAACACAAAGAGTGCAATAACTCCTGAACTAATGACTGGATCATCTCCAAATTTTTATCATAGGTGTATCTAGTTAGGATACATACATGTAACATATGTAACGGGTTTTTGATTTGACCTACTTTTCAAGGTCACAGAGGTCAAAGTTCGACAAAAGTAACGAACCTGCCACAGTTCTTAAACTCAGGAACGGCTTGACCCAGAGTGCTCAAACTTGATATTTACCTCCCTCTTGATGACCTTTACAAGCACGTCAAATTTCGGCCTGATTAATCTTCCAATATGGCCGCCAGGTGGCGTACAACGCAGAGCCACGAGACACATGCTAGGTTCTCATTTAAATTATAAAGAAAGGCTCACGGAACTGAATATGTTACCATTGTCCTATCGGAGGGAGATGTTAGACTTGTTTTTTCTCCATAAGTGCTTCACCGGCTTTATTGATGTCGATACAGCTAGCTATATTACTTTCACGGAACGAAGAGGTGACCCCCTTTAGTCGTTTTTCAACCGCGTACGGTACACCTGGAACGCCCTGCCCATGGGTGCACGCTGCTCGGCGACTCCGCTTTCTTTTAATTAAGCGCTCCGTTAGAGAGTATTATGATAACCTGCTGGCGGAGTGCTTTGATCCCGAGAGCGAGTGCACATGGGTTGCGCGTTGCAGGTGTCCCACCTGTCGCTTCTAGGCCGCATTATTGGTCACAAACATGATATCTTTTGTTTTTCTTTTACATGTATATTGTAATTTTATTTCGGGACCCCGCCTATGAGTCTTATGACCCTTTGGGTGCTCCCTTTTGAGAACAACGCTTCTTCTTATCCTTCATTTTACCTCTGTCTGTTTGTTTTATCGTTTCTTTATGTTCTATGTATTTTAATTTTTGTAAATGTCTTATGTTCATATGTTTTGTGCTCAATAAAGCTTCAAATACAAATACAAAATAACCCGAAAATCATCAAATGTGCGGTCAGGGTTCCTGCAGCCTGTGGAGCACCAAATTTAAGACCTTTTTAAGACTTTTTAAGACCAAGTATCGGCAAAATTTAAGACCTGTTTTCTTCTAAATGAAGCCCCCGAACATCCCTGGAAGGGTTTCCGCAAGGGCAGAACGACAGGGACCAACACGGCCAAGAAAGTGGGTAGGCTTCTTGGGCGGGGGGGGGGTCTGGGGGGCCTCCCCAGAAAAAATTTGATTTTAAGAAGCCCGGAGATGCGATTTCCTGACATCTCCTGCCAATTTTTTACAACTGCCTTCATATGAAATTTAAGACCTTTTTAAGACCTTCCCACAGAAATTATCAAATTTAAGACTTTTTAAGGCCTTGAAAATGGAAGTGCCAAATTTAAGACTTTTTAAGACTTTTTAAGAACCCTGTATAACTCAGGAACGACTTGACCCAGAGCGCTCAAATGTGCTATGTGGCTCCCTCTAGATGACCTTTATGTGCATATGAAGTTTTGGCCCGATCGGACATCCAATATGGCCGCCAGGTGGCATAACCCCAAAATCATTGAAGTCCTGCAAAAATGCAACTTGGGAATGACTTGACCCAGATTGCTCATAACTGACATGCACCTCTCTCTGTTATTACACTGTCATGTTCAAACGGGTGAGCACATGGTCCATGGACCATTTCATGTCTTCTTAGATTGGCACAAGGGCTAAACATATTTTGGTGGTTCACCTTGCCCCGGGTTACCCACATATAGGGCCTACACGCACAACTCCACAGCTAATCCAAGGGAGGTAGGCCTACTACAGATATGTTTGTAACGTAAGTGCTATGTGATCATCTACTGGCAGTAGCACTTACACACTGTAGTTCGACCATCGGAATATCAGTACCAGTAGGCCTATAGCGTGTTTTTCTGCTGCCCGTGCGCAAGCGCGTACCTACGGTGGGTTGTTGGGAATAGAGCGGATTGAAAACCAACCGAGCCTGCGAGGAAAAAACTGAAAACCTCGCTACACGAGATACATGTACATTTTACTTTTTCGAATACAAACTAACAAAACATTAGTGTTGATGACACCGTTTTTTTCCACAGCCAAAAGTCATCGTGTCCTTCGGTGATAGGACTAAACATCTAACTCTGGATAAAACCAACTTTGAAAGTATTCAAGACACCATTCAGAGACGTTTCAATCTTGAGATGGACTTCAAACTTCACGTCGAGAACAGCAGTGGTAAACCCATCGATATTGAAAACGACGACGACTTGCGTGAGAATAAGGACTTACTGCACAGCATATGGGTCAGCGTGGTTGAAAAAAAGGTTAGCTGAAGTCTTTTTAGTCGATTTGGACAAATTATAAAACCATTTTATTCTGCCAGCGGTCATTGAAGGCCAACGCCTGACTGTAGCGAGCAGACATCAGACCTTTTTACTTGGTCGTTTCTTATCAGACGTTGGCAGTAGAGTTTGCTGCCTCTGAATCCTAAAATTTCAGATCAGTTTCGAACAACCTAATCATTGGACGTATCCTTCATTTTATCGCTGTCTGTTTGTTTTATCGTTTCTTTATGTTCTATGTATTTTAATTTTTGTAAATGTCTTATATTCATGTTTTGTGCTCAATAAAGCTTCAAATACAAATACAAAATAACCCGAAAATCATCAAATGTGCTATAACTCAGGAACGACTTGACCCAGAGCGCTCAAATGTGCTATGTGGCTCCCTCTAGATGCCCTTTAGTGCCTAGTGTCCACAAACGTGTACATTACGTAATACCTGTTTATATCACACATCAATAAAAACATGTCCCACAAACACCCCTTGACATGATCAAAAGCCTGAAGTCCACATGTGTGGACATTTAGTTCTCATTATCAATGATAGATGGCAGCACTAGTCAATGTGCAATGTTGTTGAAGGTGATGTCCACATATGTGGACAACAGGCCGTCGAGGAATATGATTTTTTCAAGATTCCTTTTGTTGATTTATTTCCGTGATTGGCTATTGTAACAGGATTAAAATCAGTTTGTAGTCTAAGTTGATGATCATGGTGATGTTGATGTACAGTGAGACAAAATGGCTGATTCAGAACCATTCCTGCATAACCTGGTGTCCACATATGTGGCCGCTTGAAAATGATTGGCTGATGCAATTTTTTTAAACAAAAATACATATTTGTCTTAAATACACCCAAAAATGGTCTAGTGACACGATTTAGAGGTTTTGCCTACAAAAAATCCATTTGAGGCACTAAAGGGTTATGTGCATATGAAGTTTTGGCCCGATCGGACATCCAATATGGCCGCCAGGTGGCATAACCCCAAAATGATTGAAGTCCTGCAAAAATGCAACTTGGGAATGACTTGACCCAGATTGCTCATAACTGACATGCACCTCTCCCTGTTATTACACTGTCATGTTCAAACGGGTGAGCACATGGTCCATAGACCATTTCATGTCTTCTTAGATTGGCACAAGGGCTAAATATATTTTGGTGGTTCACCTTGCCCCGGGTTACCCACATATAGGGCCTACACGCACAACTCCACAGCTAATCCATGGGAGGTAGGCCTACTACAGATATGTTTGTAATTTCTCAAACGTAAGTGCCATGTGATCATCTACTGGCAGTAGCACTTACACACTGTAGTTCGACCATCGGAATATCAGTACCACTACCAGTAGGCCTATAGCGTGTTTTTCTGCTGCCCGTGCGCAAGCGCGTACCTACGGTGGGTTGTTGGGAATAGAGCGGATTGAAAACCAACCGAGCCTGCGAGGAAAAAACTGAAAACCTCGCTACACGAGATACTACATGTACTTTTTACTTTTTCGAATACAAACTAACAAAACATTAGTGTTGATGACACCGTTTTTTTCCACAGCCAAAAGTCATCGTGTCCTTCGGTGATAGGACTAAACATCTAACTCTGGATAAAACCAACTTTGAAAGTATTCAAGACACCATTCAGAGACGATTCAATCTTGAGATGGACTTCAAACTTCACGTCGAGAACAGCAGTGGTAAACGCATCGATATTGAAAACGACGACGACTTGCGTGAGAATAAGGACTTTCTGCATAGCATATGGGTCAGCGTGGTTGAAAAGATGGTTAGTTGAAGTCTTTTTAGTCGAATTGGACAAATTATAAAACTATTTCATTCTGCCAGCGGTCATTGAAGGCCAACGCCTGACTCCAGCGAGCAGACTTAGACCTTTTTACTTAATGGTCGTTTCTTATCAGACGGTGGCAGTAGAGTTTGCTGCCTCTGAATCCTAAAATTTCAGATCAGTTTCGAACAACCTCTAGTCATTGGACGTATAGTGAAATACAGTCAGGATTTAAGTGCACTGAACCCCTTGCAGCTACTCTTTGGCACGATTTCACACGCCGGACACGGAGGGTTATTTCCTTCATGGCCTATAGTGGTTGGCGCGTTGGCCTCACAGGTAGAAGTTAGCAATGCGATGACCATGTGGGTGGTGACCTGCACGCATAAAAAAGATTAAGTTGTGATATCTTATAACATACCCCACTATCTTTTTACAGCTTGAGGAACCAAAGAAACCAGAGGATGAGTCCCTTGCCGTCGTTGCCATGAAAGACGGCGGGAGCTACTCCATCATCGAGGCACCAAAAGCTGAAAGCCAGATCGTCAAAGACGTTGTCGTTCAAATGAGAGATAACATCAGCATCCCCTTTCTGTCAACAAAACTGGAACAAATCGCCGACTGCCTCCAGATTGGATATTATGCCTCAACTGACTACAAACACTTGAAGAACTATGTCACAGATCTGCAGCTTGATGTGCAGAAGCTTTGTCAGAAATGTGATAAGACCATGTTAGTCATGCAGATCAAGGCCGGTGATGCTCTGGACGAGTTGCTCTGTGGGTTTGGGTATATGCTGGATGGCTTTGAAGACTTTGGACTCAAAAGAATTGGAAATGTTGGAGAGATAGCTGGGCAGATTAAGGACGCTGTTGACGAGATACAACAGGAGGCTTTATGTCCGGATGTGATGAAGGGAATGCATGGCATTGTTGGAACGAAAGAGAAGGAGGCAGAGGAAATCCAACGAAAGCATGATGAGATGGAGATGAAGGAGGAACAAATAAGGAGGGAGAGGCAGAGCGCCGAGTCTCATGTTGGAAGTCTTCGCAGTAAGGAAGCAGGTGCCGAGTCGGCGGAGAGACGACACCTGGAATCTGATAGCGGGTTTGGGTTCGGTTTGAAGAAGGTGTTTTCGTTTGGTTGCTACCAGGGAAGCACAAAACTTGCTGAACAAGAGAAACGCATTGCTGAAGACGCGAGGAGGGAACGACAGAGGGAAGAGGAACGTGTGAGAGAGCTGAAGGGAAAAGAAATGGCGGCGGATATTGAGCTACAGGCGACTGCTGAAAAGCTGGCTGAAACAATGGATGACCTGGAAAAGATGACACAAGAAGCTCTAAATGGTGCTGAAGCAGGCATGAAACCGCTGAATTCGATCCTGGCGTCGATTTCCGAGTTCTGGGAGTTGAACCAAGTGCAATTCGAATCCATTGGCAACACAGAGGCCTTCGACAATTTGAGAACCCTTTTTGCTGATGAGAAGGCTAGTGATGCTAGAAGGAAGCAGTTCTGGACTGGGAGGGCTTTCAAACAGGAGGCCTTGAAGTCTATCGCACGGTAAGCAGCGATGCCCCTCGAGAACTCTGGCGTTACTCTTCCTTGTCCTCTGGCTACTGTCTCCACTTGGTGTAATGCCTGTAAAATACTCCACTGCAGGCCGATGCTCCACTTCGGTTTTCTGAAGGTGGAGGCCATGACGAAATTCGTAATCTTCCCAAAACACAAAAAGCAGAAGAGCCTGATAGCCTAGTGGTTATCACGTCCGCTTGGTAAGCGGCAGGTCCAGGTGTAAAGTTTTTCAGTGTTTCCGTGTGTCAGTGTTGCCCCTATTGTTCTGGAAACACTGGCAGATAGATCGATACGTTACTCTGTGTGTCCCCTATTGTCAAGTCGCGGCTTATTCCGTCAGACAATAGCAGGGGAACACTCGCAGATGGGGAACACTGAAAAACGTTACACCTGCCCTGGCATAGGAAGCCAAACAACATACTCTAAATCGTCAGATTTATGGGTACACATCGAATATTCAAGCTGACGGATTGACCACGCCCCCTCATTCACACTATAAAAGGGTTACGTAGTTCTATTCAAAGGCATGGCCAATGGGCTAGTTCCGCGCACTACCACCGTGGCAGAATTAAATGACGTCTGGCCGATGTCAGTATGGTCAATTTCAAAGTCTCCACGTTCGACGATACGATCAGCTTGCGATCGATTCGAATGACGGGTTTTGTGACTTTTACACAGCGTGTTCCAGAAAAACGAACATTGTACAACGCTAAGAGTTTCGAAAAGTTTCTTGATAAGATAGTTCAAGTGAATGAGTCGTCGGCTTCGACACCGATTCGCACAGGGTGGTCCAAAGAATGAGGCAATTTTTTTCTTAACAAGGGACTTTCGTATTTGTGTCCAGCAAAACCAGTCGTTTGAGGCAAGGGTAAAGGGACACCTGCTGACAGTGGAAGAAGTAGATTTGGTAGCAATTTCGTCATGGGTAGACTGCTCAGCGACATACGAGTACTTGCCGTACATGTACATTTTCAGTGTAAAAGGTAGTGTTAACGCTAGGAGCCGATTTTTTAAACGACAGTTAAGGTAAAACCTCGGTTTAACCATCGGCCTTTCTGACAAACCCGTGAATTAACCAAAGTAAACCTTTTGACTTTTAGAATGTTTCGATATCAACGATTCATAAAATCGAAAAATTCACTTCGATTAACAAACAGTTTGTCAACTGAGGGTTAATGAAACACGATGGTTATCTTAGCCATCGTTTAAAAAATTGGCCATAGGGATCGTGTTATCGGAGCCAGTTCTTAACCTTCGGGAAAGCACCCTTACACGACAAGTCCATAGTAATAAGCGTTAACGCTAACGTTAGTCTTAGGATTTCTTAAATTTGCGTTCCACAATCTGGCATTTATCCCAGAACTCGCCCTAAACCTTCCACTTCCAATAAATCAATTTACCAATGTTGACATTTTTGGAGCCATCCTGTATAAAACCGCGGTCGCAATAGTCCTTCTCACCCAGTGGGATCAATTCCAAATCCAGACTACGTGTCGATTTCACGACCCGGTAAGCGACGAGCGAAGTTCCTTCAGACATTCACAGAGAACCCAACCTTAGCCATTCACGGTGAAGTCCCTTAGACATGCATATGAAATACACTTGTACCCATCAATCTGAGGATCTAGAGTATTTGCGTGCTCGCGAAGTGAATGTGGCCCCTGTTCCTAAATTTTAATAAAAGCATACACTTTTCTGTTTCAGGCTGGCTGCTGTGCAAAGTATCTGTATGGACTTCCGCAAGAAAATGGTTCCCGTGCTTGAAAACATGTACCGTGTGATTGCCGACAACCCGACTCCGGAGCAGGCCAGGGCTAAATTACCAGATTTGATTGCGAAGTACAAAAACAGGTTGGGACAGGATGCGATTGAAGAAAGCAAACATAAAAAAAGGCTAGCTATTGTTCGTAGACGATATGCTCAAGATAAGGATGAACAGGAAGATAAAGGTGAAGATGAACGTAAAGATGAAGATGAAGATTTCGCTGAAGCTATACTTAAAGATGTTGCTGCCGACGCATAGTGAACGAACTTAGGAATAATGTTGTTATACCGTGTATTCTAAATTTTGAGAAGAACTGGCTGCTATTTTGATAGAAGTTACATGTATGCGAGTGAAGATAGCAATTTGCATATCAGAATGGCGGCTGAAGTTGGAGACAGATGAAATTAGCTGTGACGTGGATGCCTATTCGTCACAGCTAATTACATGTAGCTCATTAGTTCAAAATGTTTTTGTGCTATATCTATAGCTTCTGCATGTGTATATAATAGTATAGGCTTCTGACGACATGACGTGTTAGGCCTATACATGTCCGAAGTCAAATAACGCATTGAGATCTAATACCCTGTTCCTTTAAGGCGGGGGGCTACCTATAGCTGAGCTCATTCCCTAGTGGCAATCCACGGAACTGGCCTTTGTGCGACCAGTCATTCACATTCAGATTAAATCCGCTCACCCTGGTATACTGTTTTCGAAAACCAATCTTCAGTGTACGTGCCGACCCTAAATCTTTTGTGTCCACTGCGGGTATTGTTCAGCTCTGTCACTGGTGCTTTGGTCACAAGTGGCCGAACAGAGTTTACTCAAATGGCGCGAATTATGCAAATCTACATAACAAAGAAGTAACTGGCGAGTGGTATGGAATTTTTCAAATTTGCAAAACAAGTTTTCTCATTTGTGGACGCATATATTTGAAAAATTTCTTTTGGATGTTATTGCCATATGTGCATTCTAGGGCAACACGATCGCCTTTTTTGAATAGTTGGTCGGGAATATGAAATATTTCAAAAACTGTAAATAGAGCCCTTTTTTGGCATTAATTAGTTTATACCAATTAAACGGAAAGTACTTTCGTAAAAAACGGATCGTTACGCCCTGCAGGCATCAGGCCTGTACCTTACAGNGCTCCTGTCGCTCGTCAAGAAACTGCATGTATTCTTCGACGCTCTTGACAGCTGCATCCCAGTCCGTGACCCTCTCGACACCGTTGAGCGCGGTGCTGGAGAGGACGTTCAACCCTCCCTCACGTTCAAGTTTGCGTTTTACGACGTACCGCAGGCAAGTTCTGAAGTCTTCACTTTCCATATTTTCGACCAAACCTGAAAAAAGCACCATTTTTTCATGAACAAATCGCTGCTGAGTAACCAACCCGCGTTGGCCTACCTGATCCGATGGTGAGTGCACACTGTTAGAAAAAACAGAAGATTTTACAGAAAATATTTTACAGAATCGTGCTGTAATTCATAAATACTCAAAAAAATCTCTTGTTTAACAGACTAGGCAATAGCCGTTTAGTGGCGGAACTGCTAAATTCATGCGTCATTAGGAGCGCTGAGGTTAAGATCTGGTCCGACTCCCTCTCCCCGTTCCGATTCCGAGGTGCTGAATTTAGGATTTTTCAAGTCGGAGAATAGATAAACCCAGGAGATAAATTTACCACCCAGGCGGGTTCTGTTCGTTCTCCTAGAATGAGTAAACACCATTTCTTTGGAAAACCCCGTTGTATTTGATGACGTAGTTCCCAAAAAGGAGAATCCTCTGGAGTGCATGGAGTGGGAGTCGAGACTCGGAACGTAATCTGAACATCCCTAATGACGTCATCCCCGTTCGAGTGGCGTAATGACGTCATTCCGCCGCACATGACGTTGCCGACGTCACGGATGACGCGACGGCAATCTCGGTGACGTCATGACGTCAATAGGCCTGAACAGCATTGTTATTTTCGTTAATCTCTTTGTTAAAGCCTCACTGTATTGGATTCAGAAAGTGCTTACGTCCTCCGACGTTAGTGTGGTGTGAAATGTACTGTGGTCTATCTGAATACATTAGAGCGCTGCCTGCAGTTTTTTCAATGTGTGCTGAAAACTAGGGCTTGATTCTTTGAAGTACGTATATCAGGCAAGTATTTTGGGGACCATCACGAGGCTATGAGACATACACCTGCACTCTCCTGACACTTTGAAAATATCGTAAAATTCAATACAGTGAGGCTTTAATATTTCGAAAACTATAAGTGATATCAAAATTCGGGCTTCGTAAGGACACTTCCCAGGCCCGTCTGCACTTGCATACCAAGTTTGGCGGCGATCCGTTCATTAGTCTCGGTGAAAATCGCGGACAAACAAACAAACAAACAAACTCTTGTCAAATTTTAGTATGATATTTCTGTTGAATAACGGGTTTCGTGATATATTGACAAGTACTTTAATGAGGGAGCTTCTGTAGTTTAACGGTAGCTACATTATTTTAACAATAAATTTACGATCTGTACTGTTGATATACTGCACTTCTTGTCATTTTACAGGACTTCCTGTCATTTTACAGGACTAATATTTTTTCACAGATTCGGTAATCCCAGGATGTTAGTTAGAGAGCGCTTGCGCCTTTGTAATACCTGTTGTATAGATTCATATGTTACACGACTTCTTGAGTTGTTGGTAGTTGTATTCAAAATCGTTCCACTTTGGAATTATAAGTAAAGCGAAAATGACATGAATGCACTTTATGGGTGGCGTCCACTAGAGCGCCGACAAGATTAGGAAGGGTTGCGGAAGCAAATTATGCCATTTCGGCATCCTTTCCGCGTCAGTCGCGAA